>SBJP01000420.1:0-15338 GCA_014805705.1 Cucumispora dikerogammari | reverse complement strand
TATCAAAAACATAAATGAAAACGATTATTTTCAAAAGCAACCAAAGAAAACCAAAGATCTATACTTGGGCTTATTGTATAAAAAGAAAAAAGAAGTGTGCAATGTGTAACTTGACGATGTTTCCGAAACACTGCTTCGAAGTGTTCATTCATTCTTAAAACCACTTTTAATTTCGTTTTTTTGAGCATAGCACCTCATATCCACAAGAAAAAAAAAAGGCTTTTGTTAGCGAAACGCATGCAAAAGAAATAAAGACAAAAGCCTTAGAAACACCTAAGGCTGTTATAGTTCTAGAAGCTTTGACTTAAAGATAACGTCAAAAGCAGATAGCGAGTTAGTGCCCCCACTTAGTTTAAAATATTATTGTGATGAATTAACGGAAAAGAGAAAAAAAGTCGTTCACGTGTGTTAAAAATTATCACATGCCGACTGAAATAACGGAACCCTCAATGGAGTTGAGTTCTTGTTGTTTAGTTTTAGTATGAAAGGCCCAAAAATAATTTTAATATTTGAAATGAGAGAGAACATCGTTCATTTGACATACAATAAGACTTGAGTGTGCGACATTACTTTTTAAATCTTGCCTCCTGGTTTGGACAGTTGTTTACGATTCTATGTCTGATAAAAAAAAGTTTGTTTTACTATTGTCTGTGTTAGTGTGGCGGGAAGCTTTAGAGTCGTGTGACAATATATAGAATTTTTTGAAGACTCCCGATGTTTTAGAGCCCGTTAAAATAATAAACGAATTCGAGAAAACTTTCAAAAAACCATAATTGAAAGCTCTTCGTATTGTAGGCTAAATGGATGTTTATTTCACTTTAGTCAGATCTTTTGGTCTAAGATACAATTATCTCAATTAGTACAACTAACAAAGCAACAAAAGACTCCAAATTTCACTGTAGAATGATTTTGGCTCTTTCTTTTGTATCTCGTTCGACGCTTGAGGGCTTGACAACAATATTAGAGTTTTCTCTCTCACGCAACAACGCAAATGAGAGCAGAAAGTTCTATAAAAATTGTTTGTGGCTTCTTATTTTAGTGGGAAGATTAGACGACCGAAACCTAACTTTTGAAGAGCATATACGAACGAATAACCGAGAATTGCCTTGCACATTTAATAGCATCGAGGTGTTTTATCGATTTTTAAATTTGATTAACACAGCACAAACCCGAATGTATTTTTTCTTGATTCAGAGATTTTAAAGGTTTAACAAAGTAGAGAGATGCACTTTTTAAGATCTTTAATAATCAAAAAAAACAAGATAAAGACGCTTTTCTATTCGTTTCTGACATTTATTTATTTTACGATGTCGAGTTTTAGCAATTAGTCTAAACAGGTTTTATGTTTTCTCTTGATTAAACTCCAATTTGTCTGAAAATGTTTATTTCTATATATATTAGGTTTCTCTTACACTACATTTTAATCTTTATGTATGTGTTTTTTGTTTTTGTTGTTAATTCTACACTTTTTGTTTACAATCAATGTGTGTAATAACTATTTGAAAACAAACAACACGATAAAAAACAATAAATAAAGCAAGCGAATTTTCTTAAAAGATGATTATCTTGGGTTCAGATCTACCAAACTTTTTTTTTAAAACTTGTTGATTCTTATATAATATAGCAAAACAAAAAATGAAATTTATTTGATATATAATTAAAATTAACATGACTTTCAATAATAAAATATATTAAATTTTAATTAAAAAAAATTTAGTTCAAAATTGGGTTCAATAAACGCTTTTTAATGTTCTAGGCCCAAAAGGCGCTCAACGAAAAGTCTTTTAAATTTACAAATTTTGGATCAAGTCCCTTTTTTACCCCTATAGGGCTAAAAAAGGGACTTGATACCAAAATAGGGCTAAAAAAGGGACTTGATACCAAAATAGGGGTAAAAAAGGGACTTGATCCAAAATAGAGGTAAAAAAGGGACTTGATCCAAAATAGTTTAAAAAAGGGACTTGATATCAAAATAGGGGTAAAAAAAAGATTTGATCCCAAATTTTATCTTCAGCTGTGTTGTAAAAGTTTCTGATGTCATCGATAAAGTTGTTTCATATTATATATAGACCTATTTTTATACAACATTCATCCTTACACAGTAAAGGCTCTATCTTTTGCCATATTCTTTAATTCGCCAATTTTTTAATTATAATTTTATCTTTTAATACAACACTATATTAATTTGACAGCTCTTTAATTCACTAACAAATTTTAATCATAGCCAACAATAAAAAGCAAAAAAAATATACAGGATTAACAGCAGAATAAAGAATTATATTCATCGAATATAAGAATCAAAACAAATCTCTGTCTTCAAGGTTTCTAGCAAATAAATTTAGTACAAAATTAAATCAAGAAATTTCTAGACGTTATATGTCAGACTTTATAGTCAAACAGCCAACTATATTTAAAACATCAAAAAGCAGTAGAGAAGATATTAAAAATACGAAATCTCTTAAGCTTCCTGTGTTAAATAATAAACTTTTAAAATGAATAGATACTTGAGAAATTAAAGGTGTTTTAATTGACGATAATGTTTTACAGGTAAAAGCCGTATCTTTTGAAAGAGGGTTGAAAATCAGCACTTTTAAAAAATCAAAGAGTTTTCTTTCAAGATTTAAAAAAAGAAATGAATAATTATTACTTAAAGTTGCGAGAGCTAAAAAACGAAGCAAAGATTGATTTTGCAGAGTTTCTTTTATTGTTTAAAGAAAAGAAAAAAAGCCACATGTCACATGATACATGTAATATTGATTAGACCGAGTTATTTTATAGGTTGATTCCTTCAAAGAGTATAGCCAAAAATGCTATTAGTGAATATAAAAATTTTAAAGACAGAATCTCTTTAATGCTTTGCGCAAACTTCGATGACGCTGATAAAGTGGATCTTTTGGTTATAGAAAAGCAAAAGTCCACTCGATGCTTTAAAAATTTCAATTTTGAAAAAACGTTTTCGTATTTTAATTCTGAAAATGCGTAGACGACTTCGGTCATCTTTAATTCATGATTATATGATTGGAATCAAGTTATGATTAGTGCTAAAAAAACATTTTATTGTTATTAGACAATTGTCCAGCCCCACACGATCTTAAAAAACTATAGCAACAGTTAATTCTTTTCTTTTCAAAAAACACAACAGGCTATTTACAGTCAATAGATCTTGAAATTATTCAAAACATGAAACTTTATTTTAATCGATTAAAATTAACTTTATTTGTTAAAAAGGTAAAAGGGGTAAATACTTTTATAATAGATTTAAACAGTTAAATTTAAAATATACACTCATTTTTGCTGATATACATGAGATATGGTAAAAAAAAAAACAATATTCAATTGTTACAATTACACGATAAATAAAACAGGTGTCTGTTCAGATTTAAATTATGGCTTAGAATACGAACAAAAACTTGAATCTTTAAAAATCACAGATAAAATCTTATAAAAAGAGTTTATTAATATTCAATATACAAAAAACGACGTGTTGTTGGATAATTTAGAAACTTCCGAGTCTAAAGAAACTTCAAATAA
Organism: Cucumispora dikerogammari; assembly: GCA_014805705.1. Classification (NCBI taxonomy): domain Eukaryota; kingdom Fungi; phylum Microsporidia; genus Cucumispora; species Cucumispora dikerogammari. The sequence continues at coordinate 11,807 of SBJP01000420.1, read as the reverse complement.
AGAAATCGATAGTACCCAGAATAATTTTGAGTTTAAAAAGACTGGTATAAATAAAATAACTAATAACAAACCCCTTGAAAAATCTTCAAATGATATTAAAAACTATCCAAAAAAATTTAGAAAGTATAGACGATCATGATTATAAATTTATCAAAAATATAATCAAGTACCAAAACAACAAGATTAAAACTAAAAAAAAAAGACTTGTTATTTTATTTTAAAAAAGCGTTAGTAAAATTGTTTTATTTTTTTATCCGACTAGATTCTTTAATTCGCTACAAACTGTTAATTCCCAATTTTAACAAAAGATAAAGACTTTACTGTATATACGTATGTTTATTGTTTAAGTATAATACAGAGATTAGTTAATCAACATTACGTGTATCCTCTAATGTCTTTAATATGTTAACATTATTTAGTGCATGTTTTTGATTATATAATTATAATTGTGTATATAAAGACTTCTTTTTCTTCATTAATTCATTAGTGTCATATTTTAAAGCATGTTTTTGCATAGGTGTATATAACTGGGTCGGCCCCAATAATAATAGTTTTCGAAAAAATGCACTATAATTCAATTAAAAAAAATATTCACGCTGACAAGTATTATTTCTGGCATTTCTATTACGCACACTCTATTTACAGACAAACGACTATTTTATGAATCAGCAGTAAATATAAAAAATTTTTAATATTTGCAAATATAATAAAAAAAAGATTCAACTTTTTTTTTATAGAGACTATCCAACGCTTCTGATCTAATCCAAACCTTAGATTGGTGCGCTTCGATACTAAAGGCTGAACGTGTTTTTTAATATAAAATATAACAGTGCCTAGAGAACACAAGACTCACTATCGAAACGTTTCCTCTTTGTTTTCTATAAAAACCTGTCTATTATTCAAAAAAACCCTAGCGATTATTTCTGTTTCTTCAATAAATAAAGGCCAAATGGCATCTCAAATTTAACAAAGTATACTAAGGCCTAGAACCTAAATATATCATTTTTAATAACCGCGAAGCAAGATGGGAAAAAAATAATAGAGAGAAAGTTTCCGAAAAAAAAGACTCATTGATATAATTGTAAATTAAAACTACAAAATGAAGATGATATATACTACTCGTTACTATTTTGAATTCTTATACTAAAAGACAATTTTTTTTATATTCAGTTAATAAAGAATTTTCTTATTTTTTTAACTATTATTTGTATGTTTTTTACAGTTTGTCTCTTTTTGATTTCTGTGACTGTTTACAAATTGGTTCGCTAGTTGTTCATATTTTAGTTTCGGGTGTTTTTTTCTCATGTTGGTTTAAGTGGGAGCTGAACATATTTTGTCTTCTAAAAGTTGTCTATATTTTTGATTCAAGGTTTGTTTACATTTTAGTTTCGTCGAGTCGTTTACATTTTGCGTCAGCACGTAGTTATGTTTTTGGTCTTGGTAGTTGTTAAACATCAAAAAAAATTATTACATTGAAAGCCAATAGTATATTTTATTTTACAAAATGAATATTCTAAACAGCGATTGCGCAGATAAACAATACAGTTATCAAAATTTTACAACATGATACAACGAACGACACAAGCAAAAAATTAATGATTTTATAGTACAAACAAACGATAATTAGAACCACCAAGAAACAAGTTTTACAATAGAAGAACAATCAACAACAAAGCGTTGTGCAACGAAATAAGCTAAGGCTTTTATTCTAACTTGAAACATTTGAACAAACTCCAAATGAAGTACACGATATTTTTAATATCAGCGTTATCAAAAAAAAACGAATTAATGAAGTGATAATGTTAAAATGCTAATATCACTTAAAAAAAACTGTAATTAGAAAAGACAAAGAATTCAATAATATTGTTTAAAACTACACATGACAGCCACATACTCGTACATAATGTAAAACACTAAAAATTAAAACGCCTAAGATATTAACACTATAGACACGAAAGTACAAGCGTCTGAAAAAAAACATTAATCTCCAGTAATATAAAAAGATAAGTAGCTGTTTCAAAACGGATACGAAGTAAACTTCGAATTACATAAGTATTTTCTTAGACAAAAACTATCACGCGTATAATAAAAAACTCGGGGTAATAAATGATGAAATAATGCCACGTAAAACAAAATCGAATTTCAATAGCACAAAGAAACACACAATTTTAAATGTAAATTATACATGGTAAAAAGGATAATATTAAAACTTATGTTAAGAATGACCTCTCCAGCAGAGGTTTGAACAAACTTAATTTAAACAGCGTCACGTAAAGAAAAAATATCGAAAGTTCGAAGATATAAAAAAAAAGTTTTAAATCGCTTTGGCGAACAAATGTAAAACAAAAAGCTAACACAAAGCGTATTGAAAACAAAACAAAAACATCAATGTTTTGAATCAAAAACAATCATCTAAACGCGACGTTTTCTAAGGCCTTTAAGTATGAGATAATACGAACTCTATAGAAAGATGTTAGGAAAACCATATTCTATATCGTTTTCAAAAAAAAATATAACAAGCGTTTTCTTACTAACTCTTAAAAAAAATATAACTTAGACAATATAAAAGTACATAACATCTTAATTTTAAATAAAAAAAATAAACTTATATTTATCTTAGACTAGATATCCAAAAAGTGAGTGCCTCATAGAGACAGGATTCCAATTCAAAAAGATGCAAGAACACTTTATAGCATTCTTAGACTCAGTTATTTTCTCACAAGATGATCAAAAAGTTTTTATATAAAGTAGAAAAACAAACAGATGTTTCATGCATCGAAACATAAAAAAATATTGATTATCAAAACCAAAAAAGTCGTTCAGAAAACAAACAGTTTTTAAAGTGATTTAGGCAATATATATACAAAACATAGCAAAAAAGTCAAATCAAAAAAAAACAAATGAAAGCAGCCAAAACGATCAAAAACACGACTAATCATATCAATATTATAGGATATATTATATGAAAATTAAAAGATCAAGGCATAGTCTTCTTTATACTTAGAATAAGATACGAGCTCTTCATTGTGCGATGCTTTTTTATATAATCTCGGCTATTGCGTAAAATAAAATTAACTTAAAATTTCATTCGGCCAAAAAAAAAGTCAAGCCGAAGTACTATAATAATTAAAAAAAAAACATTCGACAATCTAAGAATAGTGACATTTTTCAACAATATATTCTTTGACAAAATGATAACAAACTTATTATATTAAAATGTTTTCGTAGATAATAACATAAACAAAAAAAAAAGTAAAAACAAACAACAGCAAAAATTACTAGACCGAGAGTGTAAAAATAACATTAAAATCAAAAAAACCTTTGTAAAAAAAAGACTGTTACTCTACGAGAAGATCAAAAGTTTTAAAAGAGGCTTTTTATTTTTGCGTTAATGTTGGTCTCTTAAAAGAACATGTAGATTATTAAGCTTAAAGAAAAAAGATAGTTTGACTCGTCATAATAGAAAATATGTTTTTTTTCGAACCTGTTGATGTTTTAAATGCAAAAAAAAACAAAAACTATGTTCGATATTTCTAATTTTTTACAAAATATAAAATTATCGCAGAGACATATCGTGATTATAAAACACGAGTTGTGTCAACATATCACTATTATCGTATATTTCATGAATATAGACTCCACTATAAGTCAAGTAATTTGGTTTTTAGTCTCCCGAAATATTATCATAGATATGAACGATAAGAAAATAAGATGTTTGGGTAAATCGTAGAGCTTGATGAGACATATTTGAGTTCTAGAAAGCTTCACTAACGACATGTATTAAAAAATGTCAAGTACGTAGGAGAGATATCGAGAGAGACGAAAAAGTTTTTTTTAAGCACACTCTAAAGAGAAGTGTAATCGATTTGGATTGCATAATCACAAAAAACAGTGTTGAGAATCCCCATATAATGTCGGGTTGCTGCAATGGGCATCTAAATAGCGAAAAACTGCTGTTTTACTAAAAAAAGCTCTTTTGATAAACTCGTAGATTGGAATGACAATTCAATTCACACACAAAACGTGCGTTTTTAGTTAACATGTTTAAGAAATACATGAAACCCGCTGAGCTCCGTTTCGCCAGTAGAAAAAAATTAAATAATAAAAAATTTTTGTTTTTTTTCGTTTCGTTTCGTTTCGTTTTGTTCGTTTTGTTCGTTCGTTTCGTTTCGTTCGTTCGATCGTTTCGTTCGTCTCGTTCGTTTCGTTCGTCTCGTTCGTTTCGTTCGTTCGTTTATTTGGTTTTTTCGTTTTTCGAAAAAATTTATTTAAGTTTGGCCAGAAAACAGTGGCCCTTTTTGTAGAGTTTTTAAAGCGTTTATTTAAATTAAAATAGTAAAAAAGATTTTTGTGTTTTTCTTATAAGATAATAAATAGATGTCTTAGTTTTATCGGCGAAACGGCGCCCAGCCTATTGTTGTTAAATTTTTACAGTTTTTAATTTTTTTTCGTTAAACTTTTTTTTATTTAAAGTTTTGTAAAAAGTATTTCGATTCTCACCCTGTAGATACTAAATTTTCGTTAGTGCTTTAATTTTTTTTAAAGAAATACCATAAAAGCCAACTTTTTTTATACTTTATAAATATATTGATTAAAATTTAAAGATCAACATCTTTTTTAAAGTACTACAAGCATAATCTATTATATATCTTAAAAACCATATATTGTATAATACGCAATTGCAGTTTTAAGTTTAAAAAATTTTTAAAAAAAAAAAAAAGAATTAGAAATGAACAAATAAAATATCATTGTAATTACAATACACAACAATTATATATTACTTATCAGAAGAAATATATATTTGTGTTTTATTATATTATGTATTGAGTGTATGATTCATTACATTGCTAGGAATCATAGTATTTTCATTAAATTTAAAATAAATGAAAAAAAAAGTTGATTTAATAAAGTTTTATTTAGATACTTTCAAGATTCATTAAAAAATAATTTCTGTTTAAGTGTATAATGTACATAAAAAACGCGCTATTAAAACAAATAAAATTCATTGATAAATTTTTTTACTTAACCTGTTAAAAAATTAAGTAATTTAATTTATTTTTTTCAATAAAATATATTTATTTATATGTTGAATTATAACTTATAATCTTATTTAAATTAAATAAAAATAAACTATATTTATATGTTTTTTTCTAAAATAACATTATTACATTGACATTTTAATAAATTCAATTTGATTTGTATATTAAAAAAAGCTAACATTTCTCTAAATAATATTTTCAAAAATTTGTTATAATTTATAAAAAATAAATCTTTATATATTTAATTATGTATTTCAAAAAATATATCTTTATATACTTAATTATGTATTTCAATATGTTTATAAATACTAGCTGGCTTGAAAAAAAAAAATTTTGTTTTTTTTAAAAAACTCAATATTATAAAAAAAAACAAATCTATATATTTTTTGGTCACTCAAATAAATAATAATAAATAATATTTTATACAAACATAGACGTAATAACATTTAAAATATATTTATTTTATTATAGACATATTTTTATAAAAGGATTAAAAAACGACCTTTTTTTTTATAAAAAGTAATTACTTAAATATTTTAAAACGACCCTTTTTTAAATAAAAAGTAATTACTTAAATATTTTAAAACGTTACGGAAAAAAACATTTCAATAATTAAAAGAAAAAAAAACATTTCACTAATTAAAAGAAAGAAAAACATTTCACTAATTAAAAGAAAAAAATGAAAAAATTTTTTTTTAAATTTTTTCTGTTTATTTTTAAATATTAAACGTTAAATTTCCTTAAGTTTTATGAAAATAACAATTTCATAAATAATATGAAACAAAAGAAAATTGTATTTTAAGTTAAGCTCTTTTTTTCTTATAGATTGTTTTTAACATTATTTAGTTGTTAGTTATTTAATTAGATAGTTAGTTAATTAGATAGTTAGTTAATTAATTAAATAGTTAGTTAGCTAATTAATAAAACAAATAATTAATATAGAAAATAAAAAATGTTTACTTTAATAACAAACAAATGAAATAACCCAACCCTTCCCTAATTTCCCTTTAATTTCCGGATGAATAAAAACATCTCCATATTCTTTTACTTTAATTTCTCTTCCTAAGAATTCTTTAATTAAAATATCAGTAAATTTATCAGTGTTTTTAAATAAGTAAAGACTAAGTTCTGTAAGTTCATTTAAATTGGAAATATAAATTATGAACCTTTCTGTTTTTATTAAATTAATTAAATCAATTTTGTTTTGTGAAGTTCCTATAAAGAAAAAGGAGAATTTCTGTGATTTATAACTTAATTGTTTTTTATTATTATTATCATCTATATTATTATAATTATTATCATTTATATTATTATAATTATTATTATAATCTTTTGTTTCACATTTCAAATCCATATTTGGAACTAAACTAATCAATGAATTAAAGGAAATAAACTTAAGTTCTTTTAAATAAGAGAATTCATATGAGTGAGTTGAATAATAAATAATATTTCTATTTTGTTTAGAAGTTTCATAAATAGAAAAGGCTAAGACTCCTTTTATTTCGTCTAAAACTCCAACTGTATCATTTGATTTAACGTCAATTAAAAATAATAACATAAAACTTAATGCCATTGAACTTATTTCACTTATTTGATTTAAGTATTTTTTTCTCATTACATTTAAATAATTATTTGAGTTTAAAGGTTCAACAAATATTGAGTTTGATTTTGAAATTTTCTTTTTAAAATATTTTATTTTTGTATTATTATTTATATTATTTATATTTTCTGTATTATTATTTATATTATTAGTTATATTTTCTGTATTATTATTTATATTATTAGTTATATTTTCTGTATTATTATTTATATTATTATGGTTATTTGTATTATTATTTATATTATTAGTTACATTTTCTGTATTATTATTTATATTTTCTGTATTATTATTTATATTATTAGTGTTATTGGTTATATTATTAATAATATTATCAGATTTAGAAAAAGCTACAGAATTATTTATGAGAAATAATTTGGAAAAAATTTCTAAATAAACAATTGTTTCGATAAACACTTTCTCATTAATTAATTTAAAAGGATACGTTTGTTTTGTTTGGCCTTTTATTTCAAGTAATAATTCTGTATCTGAAAGAAGTTCGTATTTAAGTATTTCTTTGAATCTGTTAAAGAAGTAGTCGGTTGTTATTAATGTGTATTCGTTATTTATTAATTTGAAGGCTGAGTCGTAGGAAAGTTTCAATTTTAATTTTTTTAGGGTGAGGCGTGTATCGGGTTTTAATATTTTTTTGATTGTGTTGTTAATAGAGATGTAAAGAATGGGCTTGAGTGGTTCTTGAAGTGAGGGTGTGGATAAGTGTGGGATTATTGGTGACTCTTGAATTGGTGAGGTGGGTATGCGTGAGCTTATTGATGACTCTTGAAGTTCTGGTGCAGAAGAGTATGTGATGGTGGGCATGCGCAGGATTTTTGTTAATGTATTTATAATTAAGTGCATAAATATTATGCTTATGCACAGAACAGCATAAAAATATAAAAAGTTGCAACTAAATAGAAACCATATTTACTTAGTCATTGTTTCTTGTTACTTTAAGACTTTGATTCGTTAATTAAAACGAAATTCATTTTATTAAAACCAACTGTGTTAAGTCTAATGTACTGAAAATACATTCATTAAAAATGAAAATTATAAAAAAACAACATTAAAAACAACACCACTTCCTTCCCCTCTCCTTTTCTTGTACCTTCTTTTTCTCTTCAGCTACACTTGCAATAGCCTCTATTGGCCATTTTGATTTCATCTTAATAACATCTTGCATTATTTCCACATGTCCAGTTCCCGCTAAACTGGAAGTTTCAAAATATTTAAAATCGTTGCCTTTCAAAATCCTTCCTAATTTCATTTTATATTCATTCATTTCCATAATGGGAACAGATCCAACTAAATCCTTTTTCGTACCAACTAAATAAATTAAAGGAGGGATTCTACTTGATAAAAAAGTAAGTACTGGCATATAAGTTGATTCAATTGTTTCTAAAACACATTTATCTCCAATAGGAAAGCATAAGAAAATTATACTACATAAATCGACGAAACTTCTATAATAATATTGGTAATCTTCTTGGCCAGCGACATCGTAAAAAGTCAATATGCAATCATGCGCATAACCATCTGCTTTATTAAAACGAGTTGTTCTTTGATCCAATTGTGTTGGTAAATAAGCATCTGTAAAGGTATTTGTTACTATTCGTCTTAAAAGAGTTGTTTTACCAGAACTTGCAGGACCGAAAATTAAAATTGTAGCATCGGGTGTTAAAGGATTTGGATTATTTGGACTAAAAGATAAATCTGTTGAAGCTGTGTCTTCATTTAATTCAATTTCTTGTAGATCTTGTAAATTCTGTGCTTCTTGTGATTCTATTGTATTGTTATTTATATCTTGTACTTTTTGTTTATTTATTGACTTGAGTGGGGCGGTCATGTTTTGTTTTTTATTAAGTAAGTGTTTTTAAAAAAATTAAAGAAGTTTTTTATTAAATATAGAAGTTTTTATTTAGTATAGTTTTTTGGGGAAGTAAATAGTTTATATTAATTCAGATTTTGATTAGTGAAATTAATTTATAAGACTTGTATTTTTTATATAATTATATTATATATTTTTTATACTGTTTATTATTTTATTTATATATTTGTTTTTACTGCTTATTGTAGTTTATATTAAGTCTACTATAATAATAATATTATGTAAAATATTATAAGATATTATTTTTGTCATAATTTTTTTCAAGAAACAGATTATATTAATATGAATATAAAATAGTCTGTGATTTAATTATTTATAAGACGAATTATATTAATGTTTTTATAGTATTAGAATCTAAGTACTTGTCTACTATTCTCCCTTCACTATAATTTTTATTAAGCATATTTATATTATAAATTAATTCAAGTAAAAATATTTAACAAAAAACAAGCCGGGAATTAAACAAAAGTCGATTTTAATCAGCAAATGTTTCTCGAATTATAATTTTATTGTATAAATGTTGCGTGGGCAGCTGCAAAAACTCGCGTCTAGTCACTTTTAGTCTTTTTTCAACTATTTTTATTTTTATAAAAATTCGTTTTTCGTTCATTTTAGTTTGATTTCGAGTACATAAACGACATTAATGCGTGTTTTTGTAGTTTTAAAGTAAGAAAATGTAAAATTTATATACAGTGCTTGATTTTTACTTAAATAATTTTGCTTATTTAATATTATAGTGTATTCTGCTTAATAAAAATTATAATAGTGGTGTGTGTGGGGGGGGGGGGGGGGGGGGGGGGGGGGGGAGGTGGGAGAGCCCCCTGTGGTGGCTTTTTTTGGTTGTTGTTTTTGTGTTTGTGAGAGAAATAATAGGGGGGGGGGGGGGGGGGGGGGGGGGGGGGGGGGGGGGGGGGGGGGGGGGGGGGGGGGGGGGGGGATAGTAGTAAGTGTCGAAATCCTTCCTGCGTATCTTCTTTAGTGTATGTTTAGGTCTTTGTAAAGCTATAATGAAAGGGTTTTTAAAGTAAAAAAAATTTCAGGTTTTGATTTTTTGTTTTTTTTTCTATATAAAATAAAGACTTTAAGGGCTGTCGTTTTCTATATTAAACGAGATTGTAGTTTACGGCAAGAGTTGATTTACTATTTTTTTTCTGAGATTTAAGATTAAAAAGGACTAATTTCACGACAGTTAATTTAATTTTTTTTTACGTACCAATATATATAAATAAAACACGTGAGCAAGTAGGATTACTGGGCAAGTAAGCACATTAGATATATTTTAAGTTTTAATTAGTTTGATGTGAGTCTTACTGTCAATTTATTATTGTGCCAACTCAATAAATACAAGTGAAATAAAAAAAACGCTTTTTTTTTCTATACGAAACTAAGTTACATTTTGATTCATATATTTTATTTATAAAAGAAAGATTTTAAAACATACCTGGGTTTAATATTATAGTATATAAAATATTTTCTTTTTTGTATTACCGTTTATCACACTCGGTTTTTTAATTAATATAGAAAACAGTGATAGAAACAATTAATTTGTTAATATATGTGAAAAAGTTGAATGAAACCTGTGTAAGTAAAGTGTCTATTTTAATTTTTATGTAGTATTATTAGACCAAAATTTTATCAAAGTTGCTTATGCTATGTATTCTATTCATTTTACTTATTAATAAAATTTTTATAACTTTATTTTTTTGAATTATTTCAATACTGTTGTATTGAGTTATTTTTTGAATATATACTATCAATTAAAAAACGAAAAAAAAACAAAATATTTCTTAATTCAAAAAAAAACTTGAATTTTTACTTAACTTTCTCATATTAAAATAATCATAAAAACTTACAAGAATCGACTTTTTATCAATCTTTATACAGTTTATTAAAAGAAAACGCAACACTGCAACTTAGATTTTTAAAAGACACACAATGAACGAAATAATAAAAAAATAATATATAAAAATAAGGTGCTTAGTAAGTTTATTTATATGTTTATTTTTGTTTTTTATGTGTTTTAACAAACTTTTTTTTGAACACAAATTTTTTTTTGTTAAACAAAAAACGCAACACTTAATTTTAAGCATTACATTAATTATCCTAACTCTATAAACTAACAAAGCAGATTTTTTAAATGAGATTGTCAGCTTATTTGTCACTGTTTTTGTCGCTTATATTTATGAATTTATTGTTTTTACTTTTAATTCTCATATTTTTTAGAATATTTGGTGGTCGAAATATTCTTTATTATTATTTATAATTTATTAATCAGGGTTTAATAAAAAGATTGTAATGCCTTTGAAAAAGGTTTTAGTTGATTTACAACAAAAAAAACTTGTCGTATGTCTGGAAATGTGTTCAGATTTGTTATAATACAGAAACATGAAATTGCTGAAAAACTCTAAATTGGAAGATTCATTCAAATTTTTAGTTAAAACTTAGATCTATTGTGCAACATTTACATTTTATTCAATAAAAGCAGGTTTTTATATACCTTTATAAATGAAACAAGCTTAAATTACTACACTCTCTTTACTATACTTAGCTGTGTAAATTTAAATCTCTGGTAATAAGCATTTTTCTGAATATTTTCATACAGAACACATATCATTACCATAATGTAGCTTAATTTTTGATTTTGAGTCAACACACGAAAAAGTCTGTTTATAAACGTTTTTGTGTTACATTAAAAGTTTTTTTAAAAAATAGCTAGCGTAATACGACAGTGTATTGTTTCAGTTATGTTTTTTTGACTAGGCTAAAAGCAAAAAACTCTATTGTTAATAATAGGATGCTTAAACTAGGTATTATAAATATTATTCGAAGTTTTTTTTCGATTTGTTTCTGTTTTTTAATTGGATTTCAGCGAGATCGTCATTTTTCTTTTTATTATACTTAAAAACAGAGGATGTACATCTTGGCAGTTTATAATTGTTGTCATATGTCTCTATACACTTTGAAAATTTGTTTTTTTTAGTTCTACAGTCTGCCACAAAAAAAATGATTTTCAAAATTTTTTCTTGTAATCTCGAATAGACGACGCGAGGTAAAAAATTTTAAGAGTGTCTACGTTCACTAATAATATTCACAACACATATCATTGAATTCAAACAACGGCTGCTCACACGATATTTTTAATCTTCTTTATTTTTCCTACCTATTAATATTGCCACAAAAAAAATGATTTTTTTTTCTAAATAAAGTTGAACAGCAGACTTAATAAAAAAAAACTCAAAAAACGAACGTTAAAACACACCCCATGTATTTAACCCCAAAAGAAAAA
>SBJP01000419.1:0-15338 GCA_014805705.1 Cucumispora dikerogammari | reverse complement strand
AGTTTTGCTTAGTTAAATTATAATAGAAATTTGCTTAATTAAATTATAATAGAAATTTGCTTAATTAAGATTATAATGGGGGGATACTAGGCAAGTACCAAAAAAACTACTTCTTTTATGAAGCGATTCGTTCTTATTCAGAATTATTTTACTTTTATTTTAGATTAGTTTTTTAAAAATGTAGCTTTTTAACAAGGTCTCGAAAGCCAATAATCAGAGGGTTGCAATACTATATCTGACTTTGTTTGAACATATACGCCGTGTGATCAAAAACACCGCGGTCGTTTTTCACCTTTAAGATGTCATTATTCTTTCTTATACTTCTTTGAAACTTAAAATACCCACCCGACATGGGTTTTAAAAAGTTGCATTTTTGGTTTTTGATTACTTGTCACAGATAAACAATATACTTAAGAAGACAAAAATTTAAATAATCTTTTGCTATATAATGTTGTTTAAATAAGCATTGAGAGCAGCCAAGAGATTTTTTGCTCTTTTTAAACATGTTTTTAAATAAAAATACGTTATTTGTAAATCAGTAAACTCGTGACATATATTATAAGAACATATTGTTTTTTTATGTGCTCTATCTTTTTGAGTATTCACTTATTTCTTTTTTTTTTGTTTGAAACATAATTAAAAAGCTCGGTTGTTTTAATTTTTTCATATTTTTAGTCAAGCTTTAAAGTCAATAATTAAAGAAAAAGTAAACCAAAACCGACAAATTTTTTTTATTGATTCTTTTCATGTACCAAGTATGATATGATACGAAATAATAACACTTTTTTTAAAACGATATAAATAAACTTTTAATACTTCGATATACAGAACTTTTATTTGATGGTGGGTCAAACCTATCATGACATATTATTAATATCTGATATGTTATTTTCTGATCATAAAGAAGATCAAATTACTACGCGAGTTCTAGAAATATCGAATGTTCAATAAAAAATTGTCAATATAATAGTTTTACGTAACAAAAGTTTCTAAAACGACTTTAAAAGTTAAAAAAATAAAGTTTTCTTACATGATGAGAAGAAATATTCTTTCGATTTAGATGGGTACGAATATTATCGGTTTATAAACAGTTTTTACGATCTTATATAATAAAGTTATTACATTCCATACTGATAAAAAAAATTAGCGAAAAAAAGTGGTATGCAAAGAGTTAGAGATAAAAAAATCAAGATTTTTTCGAAATACTGTTGGCCATGAAGTTAAAAAAAGCTATAATCAGAAAACATATTGCGATAAAAAACACGTTTTTTTGTAAGGTTATATCTTATTATATGTTTTATTCTAGATTTTCAGCCATAAAATAATAGCCTGGTTTGCATATTCAAAAAAAATTATGTGAAAGTTGAAATAAAAATAGTCATTGAGTCAAATATAATATCTATCATAAACAAGGGGCTGTGGGTTTTTATAAAACAAGAAAACTCTATCGACTGATTAAACTTTTATCTCATTAAAAGACAGTGTTACATTAAAAATTTTTAATTTCCTGGGGCCCGATAAACAAAGATGCAAAATATTTTGTGTTTCAGTTCATAAATTAGTTATATTTACTCTACTTAAGTATGTTCAACTTAATCTACGATTAAAAATATAGTTTTTAACTTTTAAGAAGGCACTGAATATAGTTGCCATATTGTTGTTATGTATATATTTTAGAATTCATATTCACATTTTTAAGCTTTCTAGATGAAAGTGTACATCCATGTAAAACGCTTAACAGAAAAAAAAGTCACTACTGCGTTAATAGTTTTTAGTAAAAAGGAAATATGTTCTAACACAAGAAGATCTTTTAAAATACGCAATGTTACTGTTTTTATTTATAAAAAAAAAGTAAATCTTCTGTTTCAACAATAGTAACGTTTCATAATGAAGAGCATAACAGATTTATGAAGGGGTAAAGTTTCTTTGTTTTTCTCCACCAGAGAACTTTTTTATATTATTAAAAATAATAATTGTACTGATAACGAAGTTTTAAAAGTAAAAACAGTCTAACTTTATCATATTATAACAAAAACACGAGCGGTGTCAATTTACGCGACCAGTTTATAAAATATCATATAATTTGAACCCAGAAGCGATATTAGATGTATAAAATGATACATTTTGTTTTTCAATGCTGTATAAATAATGCTTATATTGCATACTCGAATTTCAAGTGATTGAGAACAGACAACTTGATTTTAGTAAACGAATATATCTGGAATACAAAAAACGTCAATCTTCCTCCACAAATAGAAATAAAAACACTGTGTGTATTAAACACATAAAAGACGCGATTATGTTTCTTTCATATGTTAAATTTTTTTTGTGTTAATATTGTTTATTTTTTTAAATTCTTCTTTATTTCACATTTCCTTCTTCGTTAAAAATAAAAAAATCTTTTTTTTTCATGTAAGCGCAGTCATTTTGTTGTATATATATTTGTATTTTTTATTTTTTTTTTTTTTGAGTTTCTCTCACTTTTTAAAAAAAATTTAAAGTTTTTATTTCGTTTATGTGCACGTCAATATCTTGACCTTTAGAACATAAGTTGTGATTAACAGCTTAGTGGTCATTTTCTTTCACATTAATAACATATTTTCTCTCCACGATCAATTTTTTTATCAGTTAGATACCTCAAAGCAAACTTTTAAGTTTTTAATTTATTCAATAAGACGCTTTTATATATTTCATTAATCAAAAACTGCCCTTTTATTTAAATTATATATAAAATTAAACTAATAAATTTTTTTTTGGTTTTAAAAACTAACCATCTGAAACTTTTATATATCAAATTCAACATGGCACTCTTTCTCTGTCTCTTATTCGAATCGTATTTTTTTCTTATGTTTCTATATGTTATTTATAAGAGGAGGGGGTTAGAAAAAAATTACTTTTTTTATTATTCAATAAATTATGAAACTTCGGGTGATATTAAGTTTTCAAGAAATTAAAAAAAGAAACAAAAAGTTCAATTTATTAAACTAGATAAAATAAACAAATGTAAGTGCCCGTTATCATTGTTACAACACTAGTGAGAGAAAAAGAACTCTCTGGTGCTGTAAAAAAAATTGTATAATTTTATTTTTCTAAATGTTATAATGACTACTATGGGTTTAGGTCCGAATTATTTTTGTCGGTAAATAAAGAAATTTTTTTTGAAAATGAATTTAGCTTGCGGACTTGTGTTTTAGCTAACTGAAATAGTTTTAAAAGCCGATTTTTTTTAATAAATGAAGATATTTTTTATTCGAACCTTACTTTATATTCTAATTAAATAATATTAGTAGCATATAAACTCTAATTAAGACATATGACTATAATTTGAATATTAAGCTGAAGTTCAGTGATTTAGACTATAAGAGAAAAATATTATCTTTTTTTATTTAAATTTTTAAGCGAGTTTTTTAAATATATAAAAAAACTGACTATAAAAACAAACAAAAAACCTTTTTTTATTTAAATAAAGTGGGTTTTTAGCCAAATCCTTTAAAAGCCAATCAGTCAAATTGTTACTATAAAAACGAAAGCTTTTCTATATAACTTACATTACCAATTATTTGACAAAAGTTTTTATATAGTTTTTTAGCGTTTTTTCTACCCCACTTCGCAGTTTTAAACACAAAATTTACATTTTGCTGGGGATTTAAATTGTAATGTTGAGCCTAGAAAGTATTAAAAAAGAAGCGGAAAATTAAAACATTTTCATTGGCCAACTTGGGTAAATCACTCGTTGTTAACAACCGCCCGGACACGCTTAAAAACGATTGAAAAAAAAAATCGATCTAAAAAAAATATACATTTTCGTTTTTTTCGTTTCGTAAAAAAATGAAGTTATTAAAGAAAAAATTTGGTAAAAGGCGCTTTTAAACAAACCACCGTTAATTAAAGAAAAAAAGTAATTTTTGAATAAATAGTTTATTTAAAACGTTTTAAATGTGGTATTCTGAGCAAAAGTTTCTGGAAATCATTCTTTACTGTTTCTAATAAAACGTAAGAGGCGACAAGTCTTTTTAATCTTTTTTTGTTGTTAGGGCTTCCTGATTTTATATATTTTTTGAGATATCCCCAGTATACTTCTATGTTTTGTGTGAGAATGTTTGGGTTTTCTGGGGTTACGAAGTTTGTTTTGTGACATATTGTGTGGTGTATAAAACCTTGTTTTTTTAGGTTTTTATAACCTTTCCACTCGTCTGTCATGATGGTTGTGTTTTTTTCTACTCTTTTAGTCATTAATTCATTCATTACTTTCTGTGTTCTTCTACGTGAAAGTTTGTAGAACACGTTTTTCGTTCGCCTACATATACTCTGATTACATCAGATTTGTTCAAATCTTCTTCCCGTATTGTATTGTACTTTGTGGTACTTAGTGCTGTTTCATCTACTTTAATTACCTCATTTGGTCCTCCTATTTTCGTTTTTTTCATTTTTTTAAATTGATGTTTAAAAATGTCAATTATTGTATTTATAAGCTTCATTCCAACCCCACATTCCTTTTTTATGTTTTTTAATGAAGTAAATTGTGAGCATTCGTAGATAATCAGTAGAATTTTAGACAACGGAGCTTTGATTTTAAAGAAAACAGAGTTCTTTCTGATGCTTTGTTGTTTCTTTTCACATATTCTAGATGTACACATCATTATTGACTCTTCTTTGTTTCTGATCGTGTATCTTTTCATGTTTTTTCGACATTTTTGGCAGTTAAAGTTTGTCTTTAAAACTCCATGGTTTTGGAAGAAATCTATGATTTTGCTCGTAGAATCGATGATTTTAAGCAAATCTATTTTGTTTTTTACATTTATCATGGGTATTCTTTAATTAAACATGGTTTGTTTATTCGGTACTTTTACCGAAAAAATGATTAAAAACTTCAGCGGCCTCATATCTACCACCGATAAAAGAATATTTACTTTTGAAAGATAAAACATATTATTATTCAAGTTTTTTTCAAATCAACTATTACATAAATTTGTCTTATGAAGCAATTTGACTTCAATTGTGGATTTTGTTTTTTTATGTTACATTGATTGTTTGTATTATCAGAAAACTTTACATCAGAGTTAATAATATGTCATTGTCAGACTGACTCATGATTAAATTGAGATCGTGTATACTAAAGGTTTATATAGTTATATTCGGTGTTTAAATTTATTTGTATTTAAAAAAAACGAATAATATTTTTTTGTATCATAATTGGTACAAAAAATCTAACGAAAAAAAAGTGTACCATATATGGTACCTAAAAAAATCTATAGAAAAAAGTGTACATATATAGTACAAAAAAAAAAAGTAACGAAAAGAAAGTGTACCATATCTGTGGCGTTATGAACAGTACCAAATTTTTATTTGTTCTATATTAATTGTATAGAAAATAATTTTTTGATCAAAATTTAATATAGGAGCCTCGCGTTATGATCGGTTCTATATTAAATTTATATAATTACAATGAAAATAAATGAATTTTAATATAGAACGAACCACAACAGTCTAAGCCGTCATGTTCCGTTCTATATTAAAATCGTAAAAAAAAACACTATAATCATATAAATATCAAAATAGAACCAAACATAACGCAAGGCTCCTATATTAAATTTTGATCAAAAAATCTTTTTCTATACAATTAAAACAAGACAAATAAAAATTTGATATCGCTCATAACGCCATAAAGTTTTTTTATTTGTTCTCAATTAATTTTAAGTGAAAAACCATAAATTTAATATAGGGCGATTCATAACGTTATAATGGGAAAATTTGAAAATGAAAATCTGAAAGAGTAAAGAAAGAAAAAAAATTACAAAAAAATAAAAATACGAGATGGGCTGTAGGAGAACAGAAAAAGTAAAAATAAAAATTTTAACAAAAGCGTTTAATAATAAAAAGAAGGAAAATTTTTTTAATAGAAGTGTATTTTTTTTAAAATGATAAAATCGTGATTATTATGAATTACCAGATGTAAAACGAGAACTCGGGGCTCGAATTTTTTTAACTGGTGTTTTATGAACATCAATATACACTTCATTTTCCCCTGTTTTTTTGAGTCGAAAGTGAGATGTATATATACCCTATTGTCTCATACGTCCCTTTAAGATAATAACTTTAAAGAGGTCATATTCTCTTAGCAAATATGGGATTAAACTCTCTTGCGACGATTACAAAGTCTTTGATCCTCAGAGTTTTTGTGGCTATTCTTCGATTATATTCAATCCTGTACTCTTCAATATATTCCAGATACCTATCCCAGGGCTGTTGAACCTCGAAGTGTCGGCCAGATTCTCCCTATTTTGATACAATGAATCATATCCGCGAAACAAAACGAAGGGGGATGGTTTTGTCGCTTTATGTTGACTCGTATTATATTGATAAACGATATGTGAAAGTCATTGATATACCGGGTGTTCTCATCACCTAAATATATGCTTATACGGGATTTTATCGTATGTTTAAACCTTTCTATCTGACCTTAGATTTGCGACCTATATGGAGCACCCTGTCGGTCTTCAGTTCCGAAAGATAACAAAAACTCTTTAATACACTGGCAGTGAATTTCTTATCGTTGTCACTATGAAAAATGCGCCCGGGTCTCTCTACATAAAAAGATTCTTAAGAATTTGTAATATCGACCCAGAGTCTCCCACTCGTATATACAAAAGCAAACTTAGAAAATGAGTCTATACAAGTAAAAATATATCTATTTCAAACGTTAGCATTCGCATCTTTCGTTAAATCAACTGTGTCGATCATTATACGCTCTTTAATGTAACTAACAATGAAGGTTAGTGAGTCAAAGGGGGTAGAAACTGTTTATTGCTGACAAGCCACGCAATCTTGCACAAATGCCATGATATTTTCAAAAGATATAGCAACATAGTTTCTAGACGATTGTTCACACAACACATTTATTCCTATATGACTAGAGAGATGACAACGCTCAATGACCTCTTCAATTTCTCTTCTATCGAAACTACAAAAATATCTCTTTTTTGTCTCATCAGACACTACAAACAACAACCCGTTCTCTATTACAAAACTCTTCCCTTTTCTTTTAATTTTTTTTCTTTCAGTTGAATCAAGATTAATCGCGATACGTGATCTGTGTTCAGGTATGCGAGTATAAACTGTTTTTTTTGTTCGTCTCTTATTACTAGGAACTTGGGCATATCGTCATCTTTTCATTTTTTTTAATATATTTATTATCTTTTTTTAAAAATTTTAATTTTTGCAATTAAACGACTCTTCGAGCTTTTCATTTTTAATTTTTCCATTATAACGTTATGATCCGCCCTATATTAAATTAATGAAACTTCACTTAAAATCAATTAAAGACGAATAAAAAAAACATTGTGGCATTATGAACGGTACTAAAATCTCATTTGTTCTATATTAATTGTCGCGTCGTCTTCTTATTCGGAATTCTTATTGTTTGGAATTTCTCTTATTCGGAAATCTTCTTATTCGGAAATCTTCTTATTCGGAAATCTTCTTATTCGGAAATCTTCTTATTCGAAAATCTTTTTATTCAGAAATTCGTCTCGTTTCGTTTCGTTTCGTTCGTTCAATTCGTTTCGTTTTGTTCGTTGTTCGCTTCGTTTGTTCGTTTCGTTTGTTTTCGTTCGTCTGTTCGTTTCGTTTCGTTTAAAACAAGAATTTTGAACAAGAAAAAATCCGAATATGAAGCTTTCCGAACAAAAAGATTTCCGAACAAGAAGATTTCCGAACAAGAGAAATTCCGAACAAGAAGACCGACACATTAATTCTATAGAAAATGATTTTTTGTTCAAAATTTAATATAGGAGCCTCGCGTTATGATTGGTTCTATATTAATTTTATATAAGTATAGTGAAAAAAGATGATTTTTAATATAGAACAAAACATAACGGCTTAAACCGTTATGCTTCGTTCTATATTAAAATAGAAAAAAAACACTATAGTTATATAAAATGAATATAGAACCAATCATAACGCGTGGCTCCTATATTAAAATTTAGTCAAAAAAACATTTTCTATACAAATAATATAGGCCAAATGAGAATTTGATACTGTTCATAACGCCACACCATATATGGTACAAAAAATTATCTAATAAAAAAAAGTGTACCATATTTGTACAAATTTTCTTTAAGGTTAATATACAAGTCTTTGAGTATACTTCAGAAATGAATAGGTTCTAATTTTAAATAATATTTATTGTTTTTATAAAAAAATATTTGTTTAATACAGAAAAAATAAGCTTTTTTAATGCCTGGCCGCATATGGAATGTTTTTTATAGCCTACCGCATGCCCACTTTATTTAATCAATTAAAATTTCGAGGTCTATAATCCCAAGCAACTTTTTTTCTTTTATGATGCGAAATCAACAAAATGTGAAAATATAAAAACAAATGTAACTCGGGTCTATTTCTACCATAATCGTACTTGATGTAGAAAAAACAATAAATTTTATATACTCTCTACTGGGTTTTCACCCAATGAGGAGTATGTAACTGTTTGAAGCTTTTAATAATTTTTTTTGAATTGTTGAATCATTTCAGTAGTTGTTATTCGCATAATGGCTTTTAAGTTACAATCAGTGGCAAAAATTGCTTATAGCCCCCCCCCCTTTTTTTTTTTAATATAAATAAAAACAGACCATGTATTATGGCATACAAGTTTATGAGAAATCGAGTTCTGCTATCGCGGTGTTCTCTTATTTAGCTTCTTCTGGTCTTTTGAAGAATAATTTGAGGTGTAGTGGTTGTCGAAAGACGATGCGATTGAAGTTCGTGAAGAGGGGAGATGGTGTCATTTGGCGATGTCGTTCGCTTAGATGCAATAATAGAGAAATTTCTGTTAGAAAAGATTCTGTTTTTTTTAATATAAAAATTCCTCTGAAAATAATCTTTTTGATTATTTATGAATGGTCTTTAAATTCGCGAATTAAAGACATTAAAACAAGATTGGGTGTTGGTTATAAGGCCACTAACTCAGTTTTAAGCGAAATAAGAAAAAAATAATAAAGCTTAAATTTAAAAAAATAGGTGGGCCGAAGTGTATTATTGAAATAGACGAAACTGCAGTTACAAAACTCAAGCTTGAGCGAGGACGTCGTGTTTCTACTTTGTGGTGTATAGGAGGTGTTTGTAGGGTACACAAATCTTTTTTCTTCGAATTAACGAAGAAAAGAGATAAGAAAACCCTACGAACAATATTGGATAGACATGTAAACCCCCAATCACACATCATTACTGATGAATGACGTGGTTATTGGGGGTTAAATCAAGGTTTTGAAAGTCACAAAACCATATGTCATAAAAAGTATTTTGTGGACCCAAAAGACCCTTCTATTTATACTCAAAACATAGAATGAATGTGGAAACATCTGAAAAAATATGTTAAAGGGTTCGGAAGTAATATAAAAAAGAACCTTGAAGTTCATATTTTAGAGTATAAATTTAAACGCACGGAAAAAGATGTTTTTTCGAAATTCGCGTCACTGTTTTCGATCTAATCATGATTAAATAAACTTATTTCATACAAACTTTTTACTTTTTAACAAAAAAAAAAGGGGGGGGGGCTATAAGCGATTTTTGCCCAATCAGTTAACAATATTCTGTTTTTAGACTTGTTTATTTTATGAGTTAAGAAAACTTGCTCACGTATATACGTTTATTCAAATAGTGTAACAATTTTGGAGTCAAATCTTTTAGTTTTGAGAAGCAGCTTCAGATTAAAACCATAAAACTCAGCAGTTTAGCTGTCTTAAATTTTTTCTTTAAAACATTGTCTACTTGCAGATCAATCAGCCGAAGCTGTAGCTTTTTCTGAGTTAAGTATGGATTCACACTGAAAGGTAAACTGCGCACATTGAAGTAAATCTATAAGCTTTTAATGCTTTGTAAACTTTTTTTCAAACTCATCAGCCAAGTTATCTATCTGTAGTTTGTATTCTGCTGCAAGATCGCAGAAAAGATTTGTTTGTTTCAGCATAATACAGTGAAAGCTCTAAAACTTGCCTTTTTTTGTTTGAAAAAAAAGTGGCAAGTTTTAGAAAAAACAATACGTATTCATGAAAAATATGTTTACTTTTTAATTAAGTAGTTTAGAATTGAACCGGGGGATGTTATGTTTCACGGCCAGTGTGTTTTCTATAGTTTTTAAGTTTTTGATGAGCTCTTCAGAAGGTCGACCGTTTTCAAGGAAATACTCTTTTAGCTCAAAAAAGTTCTTTATTCTCTCTTTTAAGTCTTTTTTTATTTTAACTTCTTTCACTTCTTCAATTATTTCATCGACTTCATTATTATCGATTTTTTCAGAGAGTAGCACATCGTCTTCTTCACCTAATATAAAATCATTACAGTCGAGTATATTTTCGAACAGTTTATCTTGTTCAGCTAAATCTAAGATGTTCATTTTTTTTGCAGAAAACTGCATAGTTTTCTATCTGAATTACCGGGTCTTCGACATCTACATTATCGAAGTTATATTCGGCTTTATTCCAACAATTTTTAATGCTCGTTGAAGTCACATCTTCCCACGCCCACTTGGTATATATTATTGCATCTTTAATATAGATCGACTTATATAACTCACCCGCACTAATATTATTGTCTAAGCTCATAAAAATCTTTTTAATTTGATATTCATAAAACTTGGCTTTAAAACTACGAATTATTCCGATATCTAAAGACTGTGTCTTTGACGTCGAATTTTTGAGTAGAAAGACAAGTTCTATATTACTCGGGCAGTATGTTATTTTATGAGAGGAGCAATTGTCTATTAATAATAAAATATTCTTTTTTTGTCTTTTCTTTTCATTATCAAACTTCATTAACCACTCATTAAACATACTGGCCGTCATCTGTTCTTTTTGATTACTTTTATACCAGCAAAATATTTAACAGCAAATCTTTTAAAACAACGAGAATTTTTTGATTTACGAAGGGCGATCGGTAAAAGTTTATCAGACTCGTCCATATTCGTACACAACAACAACGCAATCCTATCTTTATATTTCTCGTCTCTCTGCCTTATCTTTGTTAAAAGCCCACGAGAGAGCCTCATTTTATAAAATAAAGCTGTTTCATCACAATTATATATCTTTGATGGTTTGTAGTTACGCATTTTTTCTTTAATGAAATCATATCATGCTGTGAAATCAACACTTGACAATTTAAAACCTTTTTCATATAATATTCCCTCTGATATTATTTTTGGCTTTAAATTTATCTAATCAGCCCGAAAAAGGCTTTAAATATTTCAAGCGAATGGCTTTTGGCAATTTCATATGCTTTCATCAACAAAATTTTATCGGATAGCACCCCCGCCTCTTGCTTCTATACCTGCCCCCGTTTCATTAGCTTTGTGTCTATTATCTTAAACGCTAGGTCTCTTTTAACATTCTTCTTCTTTACGTTCTCAGCGACGCATTTATCAATTTCAGCTTTTTGGAAAATGAAATTTGCGATTGATATTCTTTGCAATTATTTTTTAAATTTGGAAGCGAACTTTTCAGCCCCTCGGGCGTGTTGTGCTTTTGGAAACTGTAAAC
Source organism: Cucumispora dikerogammari (assembly GCA_014805705.1). Classification (NCBI taxonomy): domain Eukaryota; kingdom Fungi; phylum Microsporidia; genus Cucumispora; species Cucumispora dikerogammari. The sequence goes on along the minus strand of SBJP01000419.1, from coordinate 3,813 downwards.
AGTAGACTATTATTTTCTTCTTTTCTTCAATCGTTAAATTTTTATTTGAGAAACTTGTCTTTTTCATGAGTGAAAAAGTGGCAAGTTTTAGAAAGTGGCAAGTTTTAGAAAAAAGATTAGTAAATTAGTTAAAAACAGAAAATTAGTGGCAAATTTTAGAGGTGGCAACTCTTAGACGTGGAAACTCTTAGAGGTTTGACTGTAGTAAAATGAAAAAACCTAGTATCACATGCTTGTCTAAAGAATAAAGAGAGCTTTAATTTATTTTATTTTACGAATACATACATTTTATGTGCAACAAAGTCATCTCGTAAAGTTTTTTATTTAGTTAACTCAATATTTCTATAATGTCTATTGAAAAAATAAAATCTGGTCTTCACTCTTCATTAAATATATTGGCAACAAAGCACAAACAATGTGCTTTGACTTAAGAAAGATTACTATTTCTTCTCTTAAATCCCACAAACGTTTCAATATTTTACTAAAACTCAGTCATCGTACACTGTTATGGAAGAGAACATCATAATGTTTACTTTCTAAATCTTCAAGCAGTGCTTAGAATTGCCTGTGATTAAGTGCTCTGACTTTGATAATGTCTATAAACATAACATCCGTTTCTATAACATGTTTTATATTTAAGGCAGGTCTTACACAAACATTCTGATGAATTATAAAGTAAGGTGCCAGACGTGTATGCTCAAAGTATTCTCTTTTAATTTTATTCTTCAAAAATTTCACCGAACCTATTTTTTTCATTCAAAGCAACTGCTTAATTTGTTGTCACATTAATCATATTCTTCTACTCCAAGCCAAATCTACCTACGCAGTTTCTGACGGCACAGAAAAAACCTCAGTTAGTGGTTGTATCTTTTAGCAGATCTAGACAAATATTTCTTCTGTTATTTCAAAACGGCTGTTTATTTTACGTATAAATATCAACAATTACGCTGTATCCTGCATATCGATACTCTCATCTAGTGTAAGAGAATATCACAAAAACCCTTTGCTAATATCTCGAAGTTGATTCATTAAATTCCCACTTAACTGGTTTATCGGCTTAACAACTGTTTTTCTTTGATAATAATATACTTTTAAATTTTTGTCGAGATCACATGAGACAACACTAAACTAACTTCGGTGGCAGCATTTTGTAAACCAAAACAGTTAGGGAAAAAAACAGGTTTTTTAATTTGCTAACTACCTGTTGAATCTCTTCGGTCATTTAATTTTTGATTAAATTTTTTTCAAAAATTAAATGCTTTGTTAAATGTTGCCTTTTTAAATTATATTTTTTAAAAACACTTACAGTCTTGTGGTACAATAAACACACACTTTGTTCTTTAACATTTATAAATCAGTATAAATTGTGTCTTTCTTCTTTAAATACACGACATTCTGGCTCGATTTTTCTTTTATTATTGACACCTATAGGCCTTTTTGTTATTATTTTCTTTGATTCTTAATTATTACTGTCAAACAATAAAATATATAAAATTTTATTAGAACTTATTATCAAATATAATTAAAAGTATTGGATCAGGTAAAAAATTCCCCCCCTCCCCCGTGAGAAAAAATATTTTTTACCTGATAGATTTTATATAAAAAATGTATAAATACTTTTCAGTAGAACTCAAAAATCAGTTAAACATAGTTTCATTTGATTTTGTTTGTTTGTTTAGTTTTAGTTCGTTTCGTTTTGTTCGTTCGTTCGTTCATTCGTTTCGTTTTATTCGTTTTACTCGTTCGTTTTATTCGTTTGTTCGTTCGTTTTATTCGTTTGTTCGTTCGATCGTTCGTCTGTCCTTCGTTCGTTTTTCGTTTTTCATTTTTTGTTTTTTGTTTTTCGTTTGTCTGTTTGTTTTTTTAAGGCTCTGGATGAGATTTTTTATTAAAGTCTTTTTTGGTAGGTTGAGAAATTTTTTACCTGTGTTCTTTAGGGGGGGTTTTCCCTATCCAAAGTATTCATAGATATAATTAAAAGTATTTCTAAGTAAAAGTATAAATACATAAACATAAGTTAAAGAGAAATTAAATGTCTGTATACACTATTAATCAGAAATATACATTATTAAACAAACAGCATATTAACCAAATGTCAACTTGCTAATTAAAATAACACATTAAGCAATTTTGAGATTGTAAATTAAAAAAAGATGATATTATCAAAAAATGCGTTTCGGTTAAAAAAGAAATATTGCGCAAGTATACATTATCATTCAAAAATATTAATGTTTGATCGAAAATAGAAACATATGTGTTACCCTGAAGTTAAAATAGAAAAATCTTTGATATTCCTGATCTTGGCCAACAAAAATAGGAGAAAAAGAATTTGAAAATAAGTAACCAAAACAATAAAAAAGATATTTTTATCAATTCTGATGTTTTTTCTTTTAACGAAAATAAACTATAAAATGTTTATATCTATTTTTTGTAAATTCAATATTTTTTAGTTTTTTTGCAAAAACATTTTTTTTGATTCAAGAGGGGTGTGAGTGGCTTGAAAACTAAAGATTCTTTTATTTACAATTTATAAATAACATCAATTTAATTCTTTTTTTGATCACAGGCTATACTTTTGAATAATAATCTCGATGTTTGTTGATATGTTATTTGATTAAAAATGTATACTTTTAATTGAAAATATTATACTGAAATTTTTTCTCATAAGTAAAATATGCACAAACATAAATATAAACACATATTTTAATTAAAAATATTTTCGAGAAGCAATTAAAAAGAGCTTAAAGATCTAAATTTTTTTAAATAGTTTATATGACAGAAATAAAAAAATCTTATTATTGCTTTATACTAGAGTCCTAAGTATATAGATATAACTTCTTTTCCCCTTCTCTGTTTCCGTCTATTTATGTCGATTGTTTTATATGAAATTTTTTGCAAATATTTATATTTGTTTACTCTTGTGTGTCGAAGTTTACCAGTTTATGTTTATTTTTACATATATCGATGTATAAAAGTGAGAAGTATCAATTTTTATAATGTTTTTGATTATATGCTATTTTTTAGTTCGGCGACCAACATAAAAAAATAATTTGGTTCAAGACACGAAACTATAATAGTAAAAAATCTTTTATTTTAAGCTTGTTCTTGAACTGTTTCGATTTGATTATTACTTACTCACTTTAAATTTCAATACCCTATTTAATTAAAGCTAGGTGAGTTGATAAAAAGAAGTAAAGAATAATGGCCATTGATATTCGCCACTTATTAACAGTGGATAACATTTATTAATACAGTGTATAAAGAATAAGTTTTTAGTTATAAGATAAAAACTATGTTTTTTACGAAGAAAAAAACAAAAAATCGCTATTATAATTTATTTTAAAAACAAAGCTGAACTAAAAAACTATTTTATAAGCGAGCCACACAAGAAATAATATAGAGCCGCATGCGGTTCGCGGGTCGTAGTTTGCTCAACTCTGGTTTAGTGCATAGAACACACTATTTGTTTTTTGAGTTATGATATTTAATTCTTTAAAAAAATAAAAAATCACAACAAGTTGCATTCGATAATCTACATGCCATAAACCAGTAACTGTATGCATTATTTTCTTATATTTGTTTTTTAAAACTTTAGAATGTGCCTAAATGAAAGCCAGTTGAAACACGCCGTCATTAAGACTAAAAAATACTTAATCTTTCTTGTAGATAGATTAAAAGATACATAATATCCACATATATTAAAATTAGATAAAACTAATCAAATTAATGTGTAAAATAGTGAAGTTTCGAAATACAAAAAAAAAGAAATGTTTTATTTGAAAAGACAGTTTAAAAAGTTTTTATAGACAATCT
>SBJP01000418.1:0-15347 GCA_014805705.1 Cucumispora dikerogammari | reverse complement strand
GTTGATAGTAAAATAAAAAAAGGCGATTTTTAATTAAAACAAAAAAAAAAGAAAAAACACAAAAAAAAAAAAAAAAAAAAAAAAAAAAAAAAACCCCCCCCCCCCCCCCCCCCCCACACACAGAAACATGGACGTAAAGGTTTTTTTAAAGTCTTACTTGTATTTTTGCTATTCCTCTCTTTTAATATGTATTGTGAAATATCTATAACTATTAAACGCAATTCATAAGAATAATAGAAAAAGACAACAAATTGACACTGTTTTTGTCTTTACACTGAAGAAGACAAAATTACTGTATTTTTTAAATAAAATTAAGAACACTATTTTTGGGAAAATCCCTGTTTGGGTAGAGCATTTCTTCATATGAAAGATCATTCAATAAAAAAAAACAATAAAACATAAAAAAATCGATAACAACATTCACTTACGTAAGTTATTAACGATATCGATTAACGTGTTATCAATTTTCTAAATACTTTTTTAAAAATAAAACATCTTCATTTTCAGAATTCCCATTTAAAGAATTTTCAAGCAACAAACTCTCAATCAACTTCTTTTGTTTAAATGCTTCATAAAATATTAAAGATTTATTTTTCAATCTTAAAATATGTCTTTTAATTAAAGTATCTCGAAGATTGTTTTCCTCTGATTCTTCCACTTTCCCGTAAGAATAAACTCGGTCCTTTTGAGTTATGAATTGTATTGGAAGGAAAATATTATGTTTATTATCATTATTACTTGTGAGACTGTAAGTATCGGAAGACTCAATTCTTTCAATTTCTATGTCCATCAATATATCGGATTTACTGCAACATGGAATTACATTTACAACTTTAGATACTTCTTGTATAATTTGTAAGTCTAATTTTGAGGGCGAGGACGGGTTAAAGAAATAGAGAAAAACGTGTGGCCTATTATCCGTTTTTGTTGTGAGAGTGTCTTCTGTATCTGTGTCTGTAGATAAGGTCACCGCGACTGACTCTTCTATTTTATATTCGAGTGCTTCATCAGATGATAATAAAGAAGGTGAAAGTGATAGATTGGCAAAAGAGTGTGGGGATCTACTATTCATATCACTAGTAACAGTAGAACAATAATACTCATTACTCATATTACGAATATATTTTAAAATACACTCTGTCGTATTTTCATTTACTATTGAATCCCCAACTCCATCAACCTCTATCACTTTAATGTTTAATAGAGATTTGTTTTCCGTTATTATGTAATTGGACTCTGTGAAGGTTAAGGTGTAAAATTTTTTATCATTATTTTCTCTATTTCTAAGAATATTGCGTTTATTTTGAAAATTAAGATCATATTCATATGATTCAACTATATTTTTGTGCATCGTATTACTATTAGTACTTATGCTTGTGTTACTTTCTATATCAGAGGCAGTGTTATTAATAGAATCAATTAATTTTAACGACGATATGAAACTGCTTTTTCCCATACCTCGACTTCCCGCAATTAAAATATTGAAATTTGTCGGTGTAGAAAGAAATAATTTGTGTTTCTGATTGGGGAGATGAACAATTCCTATTTTTTCTGTAGGATATATATTATTATTGGAACTGCTGTTTTTTATACTATTATTATTACTGGGGTTCATATTACTGACTGGTGTTTTGTTGGATGTTTGAGTGGCTGTCATACTTTTTGATTTTAAATAGTAAAAATATTTAACAGAAAATTGTCCCATTTATCAGTTTATTTGTTTTGATATTTGATTCTTTTGTTTCTTGATTGTTTGATTGCTTATTGTTTCCATGAGAGGAAACGAACATAATATGAAAAGAGATATTGGAACAGAAACAAACATAGAATACGAACCAAAAACGGAAGCTGTATGTAATACAGAATCGAATATAGAAGCTGAAGCAAATAAAAAAATAGAAAATATAAAAGCACTCATCGCATCAAAACAAGAGAAGATAAATATTTTATTGGATAAAATAAAAGGATGCGAAAAAAATATAAATGGAATGAAGAAGTTCTGTAGTTTAAATGCAGATGATGATTTTTGAGTTTCTTAATAAATTGTGTTTTTCTGTAAATTGTTTTTTTATGTTTTGTTACTTTTTTGTAAAAACTTAACAGATCTCTTCACTTTAATAATTGAATAGTTTGACAAAAAAATAAAAACTTAAAAAAAAAATTCATTTCTCTATACCATCATTTCTAATAACAAGTTCAACTCTATTGTTTGAAAAAGCTGCACCAGAATATAAATCTGCATCGTGATCAATACGATAAAATTTTTTCTTGTATTTCATATAGACATTAATGTTTTGGTATTTTTTCATTTTAATTAATTCTTTCTTAATATTTATTGAAAGTATTTCAGCCAATTTATTAATTATATTTAATCTTAGAGATGAAAGCCCTCCTTTTAAATCTGATTTTATTAGAAATGTTGTTCGACCTGCCATAACTGTAGCATATAAACTAGTCTCTTTTTCCGGAAGACTTTTTTTTTGCTCATTCTTGTTTGTTTGTGGAACTTCGTTGTTTTTTATGAGACGATCTTTTTCTATTTGTATTCGTTCTTGTAAATTTAAAAATAAACTATTTAATAAGTTAAGTTTTTTAAAATGACCTATAAATGTTTTTACTTTTTTGTTCTTCTGATCTTTATTGTCATTATTTTTTGCATATTGAACATCCGTGTTTTCTTCAAGCAGTTTGATTATTAAAATATGCTTTTCTTTACATTGCTCGACTTCTAGATTTATAAAATTGGTGGATAAAAGAATTTTATTTTTACGTATAATAAATAATCTCGATTCTGTTACACACAGATCACACTTTTTAAGTGATTCTAATTGCATCTGTAAGCGTATATGGAATAAAAGGTTGCTTGTGTCTTGTGTTTTTATTATATTTCTCAGGTTTGCGTCGTCCATATTCGAAGGATTTTTTGATTGATAAAATATATGATATTAAAAGGAGGAAATAGAAGTTTTAGGGGATAAGAACCGGGACTTGTTATTACTTTTTAATTATTGATAAGAGGTAAAAGGGGCGCTGAATGTGATAAATGAAAAGGAGAACTGAAAGTAAAAAGATGCAGAACTTCTCAATCTTTTTATGTGTATAAAAAATAAATTAATGACTCAGCATTTAATTGTCAAATTATACCCTAAAATATTTATATGTAAATCAAAAATTTCGAGAATCTTTTTTATTATCATTTTTCTATCACGTAGTATCTCTACCGCCTGGGCGATATTTGTTTTGTAAAAAACAAAGAATACTAAAATTTTTGAAACAAGCCTTATTTGATTCAATTGAAAGTTCGTTAAAAAGCAAAAGATAAGTAAATTACAACTGTTAATAGACTGTATCATAACGTGCTCCGATTAAGTTGAATCGTTGAAAAAATAGTGTGTTTATTACAATACCTTCTCGCTTATCAAGCGTTGTAATATTCAGGGGTTTTTTTGTTGTAGATTTTATAATATAAGCTTTACAAAATATTTATCATAGCGTTGTCTGGAAGCTAAAAAACATCAGCAAAAAATCGTATTGTATACGATTTTTGCCTTAATTTTACAAAAACACATCGCTGTAATATTATTACTATGACTCGAATATAGGCTATTAAACTCTGAAGCAGGTTTTATTATAACAATTAAAATAAGAAGCAAAAGATATAACAATGAAAAGATAAAAAATTTTAGAAAGACTTTTTATAATTGAAAGATAGATCGAGCAGAAGTTTATAACCCTAAGCATATTCAGTGATTCTCTAATGAAACATCCTGCTACAAAAACACAATAAATAAACATTTGAAGAATTAAGTTTAAATATTCTGACGACCTCTTAGCATATACATCATTCTATCGAGAGAAAATATAAATTTTATTTTAAAGAACGTGTGGTGATAGAACAAACATATAAGAACAAATATATTCTGCTTTGGTTATGAAACAGGTGTCAATAATTTTAATATTTTAAGTAGCTCAAACTACGTTATTTCTTTTTGAAAACAATTAGTATAACTATATCGCGAAGTAGTTTGTTAATTTTAAAAGATAAGTTCAAATATAGAATAATGGGATATCTGCCAATATAAGCCATTTTAAAAATTATAAGCCGTTTTAAAAATTATAAGCCTTTTTAAAGTTTTGTAAACTAACGCTCTTATGAGCCAAGCGAAATCTCGCAAACTATTGTCCTGTGGGTTAAAAACTAGTGTTGATATCATGATCATCAGCTTTTTGAAACTTTTTATAATTGTTTCGAAAGTAAATTAAAAACTCAAAATGAAACTTCTGGTGTATGTTTAGACGAGTATTTATATGAATAGGTCTATAAAACAGAATTTTCACTGCCTACATACATAAAGAATTTTATAATATTGCTTAAAATGTTCGTTTATTAACTCCAACTGAATAAATAATTTACTTTTATCTTAAAACATACCCTTTTTATTTTGTATTGTTTTTTTAAAATGGCTTATAATTTTTAAAATGGCTTATATTAAGAAGTGTCCAAATAATGAGTTTGTTACGGGCTTCAGGCGTTATCCACGTGATGGAAATCTCTTGCTAAACAAAGAGCAGGTATTAACATATATCATAAAAAGTGTATGTTACTTTTGTTTGATAAACGTTTTTTTTAAAATAATATTTTTTCATAAGTGATTTGTTGATCTTTGTTTCAAAAATATCGATAATAAAATAGAAAAAAAAAGTGAACTTTTTTTTAAATATACAATGATTAATCTGCTACAAAAACACATATTCAATAGATTTATCTAAAATATACTGCATATTATTCTTAATCTTGAATATTATCGACAGAGCAATCGAAAAGTTGCAAATTTTTAAACAAAAAAAAGTTTGGCCTTATAATTGCTAGAAATTTTCTCTTTTTAATGATTATTTTTTACTCTTTATACAAACCGCCCGCGATTAGTATAAATCCTGTTTTAAAAAAAACCCTGTGTTTTGAGAAGTTTTTAAAGTTTTTGAATTGTATATAAGATATAATAGTGTAAGAAAATCTTTTTCTGGCTGAAAGATTTTAGTTTAGATATAAGTTAAATTTTTTTAAAAGATATAGGTGTTAACTTTTTTTCGAGCAGTTGTTCACATAAAAATATATGATTAAAAAACTACTTTTTTTATTACTGAATGTGCTTAATTTTTTTTTATTTAATAGATGTTATTTATTTGTTCTTTGTTTTCCATTAGGGTTCTTTACAGGTTCATAAGTGTTGCGTATAGTGAAAATATTGGCAACGCTGCTTTAATTATTTGCTACGATTTAATTAAAAACTATATAAGTTTTATATTTTTCTCAAGAACACTTCAGTAAATATCTTATTCTAAAATATATAGCTTGTAAGAATTTCATATAATGCTTCGACTATTGCCTAATGTATTTTTATTTTAGTAAAATGATATATAGAACTTTTCAATCATTTAGACCAAAATTATAACTAATAAAGTCATTTTTAACATAAGTTAAAAATTTTTGTTTTTTTTTTGATTATTTTTCAAACAATCAAGTTGTTTATTATTTAAACAAAAAACATCAATTTACTTTACTAAAAAAATAACGTCCAGACTACAACATAACAAATGAGGCGCTGTTGTTGTTTGTTTCTTGATACAGAAACGCATGTCTATCAAGGAAATTCAAGTTTTGCTTTCAGCAATTTCAAAAAGTCCAATAAAAAGACTGCTAAGTGCTTTTAAAATATTTGAAAATACTTTTTCATTACCAATAGAAGAACTGAAAGAACAAAAATAACTAAAGACTTACAAAGTAAAATAATACAGGTCTTTCAAGAAGATTGTACAAAAGTTTCAAGAAATTTAGTCTATTTTACTTGAAAAAAACGAGGTTCTCATTAGTATTCCGACAATTTCAGTGTAATAGAGCGTATGTTTTGGAGCAGCAAGCGGCTTTTGTTATTCCAATAGCCCGAAATACTCCACAGACTATTGATCTCAAATATAACTAGTATGTTGAATTGGTATCTTACAAAACTTACACAAAGTCGAAGAGTTCTTTTTCAAAGACAAAGTTGAATTTTCTTTATTAACAATAAGAAGTAGAAAACGAGTATTGTTTGGCTAAGAACTAAACACTCGGGTTTCAAGTATAAAATCTATAAGTCTGTCGGCTTGTATAGTGATGACTATAAACAAGAATATTTGAAGTTTATTATATTCATGATTGCCTATATTAGATGTTTGTTAATTTTTAACTGATTTTATTAAAAACATTAATGAAAAGGGGCGGTAGGGGGAGTTGTATGATAATGTTAGTTTTCATCACTGTTAGGTGAAAGAGCGTTGTTATTAAAAACACAGGTTTTCGTTTAATTTTTTTAAACTTATTCTTCGTTTATTAATTCAATTAAAAATCGTTTTTAAGTGTAAATCAAGTTTTATTTATATATAACTTCGAACTGAACGTGTTTAAATTTAAATATTCAACAAGTTACAGCCTTGTTTTCTGCTAGTGTTTTTCAAGTATATAGATGCAATAAAATAGGATATCTATCGAAATCGCTCGTTAAATCAATATTTGATATTTATCGTATTTAATATTTTTTAAAATGACTTAATTGATTAAAAAAATGATTTTCTAAATTAAAAAAACAAAAAAGCATATTTTTCTACTTCTGTTAAAAGTGACTCAGTTAGTTTAAAAACGACTTAAAAAGCTGAAAAACGCCATATATAAAGTTTTGGGAAGAGTTTACATATATATCATCATCATTATCTAAGGGAATATAAACTATAAAAAAATAAAATATTTACAATATTAAAAAAAATTTTCCTGTTTTATGTGCGACTTTGTGGATGAACACTTTTAAGAATTAAGAACTAAACCGCTAGAGTTAATCACAATAATCAACATGTAATAACTTTATTTAACAAATAATAAACAAATAAACACTCTTTTATATGCAGTAACACTATAAACTTCATAATGTAAGATTTAACTAAAAAACAACTGACTTAATAGTTCAAATAAAAATTTTTTTTCTGAATTCAAATAAATAGACGAGATAGTTCTCTATGTTTTGTGTTTTTTGACATAAACACAAGAAAATTAAGTTTTATGACAAGCTATTGCTTTCTCAGAAATTTAGTCTTTCAAACGATTCCGACTGTAATAATAAAAACATAAACCGTGCGTTTAATAAAAAAACTACAATAGAAAATTAAAAGCTCCTAAAAAAAAACTAAATTTTTAATTTGTCAGTTAATAAAAGAATTATTTCAGAGTAGACAATATATGAAAAATATCAAACAAAATATGTCAAAACAAAAAAGAACAGTTATCTTTCACAATTCTAAGTATAAACACGAAACCATATAAAACAAACATTGTATATTCAGTTTAGACAGAGAAAAATATATACTAACTCCAGCAACTTCTATATTGCCGTGTTATAAAACGTTTTTTTTTAAAAATTTCTTTAAAAAAGTGAACATCTATGTTTAATAATCAGTGTGCTTTCCAAAAGAACTAAAAACTGCAATAATTATACTCCACATTGATTTAATAATATTTATGAGCACAAACTTTTGAAATACATACTAAAGATCTGTTATTTTGTCTTGCAAAGCGGCTTTGTTTTTTATGCACAATTTACTCGATTTCGGCTTCATGAAACTAAAAATGCACTATTGTGTTTATATCCGGCGACTGGGCTAGTCCAGAGGAAGACTTCTACGTTTGATGATCATAAAAAACACTTTCGGTGCAATGAGGAAAGCTTACGTTCGTTATGGCTTAGCGGCAACTCGCCCAAAACAATAAAACTTTTAATATAAGATGTATTTTACACCGAGAAGAGACCAACATAAAGAAACACAATCGCTCTCTCGCGAACTTTTTTAATATGATTAAAACGTCGGAACGAACTAACTAACAAACAAACAAACAAACGAACAAACAAACAAACAAACAAACAAACAAACAAATAAATAAATAAATAAATAAATAAATAAACAAACAAACGAACGAACCTAACGAACCTAACGAACAAGAACCAAACGAACCAAACGAACGAAGAACCAAACGACGAAGAACCAAACGAAGTAACAAGCGAAAATGAAAACGAAACGAACGAAAATTAAAACGAAACAAACGAAAAAAAACGAAACAAACGAAAAAGAAAACGAAACAAACGAAAAAGAAAACGAAACAAACGAAAAAGAAAACGAGACAATCGAAAAAGAAAACGAAACAAACGAAAAAAAACGAGACAATCTAAAATGCAAACGAAACAAACGAAAACGAAAAAAAATCAAAAATAAAAACGAAAATGAAACAAAAACGAGAATGAAAATGAAAACGAAACAAAAACGAAAATAAAACAAACGCTCGGTTTATTTTTTGCTTTTTCTTATTAAATATGATTTTTAAACGCGACTTTTTTATAAATTATTCATTCTATATTAAAGTCGTTGTGTTTTCCTTTTTTATAATATTTATCTTAAGCAGTTTTTAAAAACAATAACATTTAGTTAAAAAAAAATATTATTTTTTATATACGGGCGAGTTGCTGCTTATATTAATTTTTTTAATATCGAAACGAGTTGCCGCTTACCCGTAGTTCAGAGAAAGACTTCTACGTTTCTCATCATAAAAAACATTTTCAGTGCATTGAGGAGAGTTGACGTTCGTTATCTTGTTGTAAAATATATTCGTTAAGTATATTGAATCTGCAGAGGCGCGCAGGTTGTTCGCTAAAATGCAACTATATAAAAAACGCGCTTTTTTTATTTCGATAAAACTATATTTTTGCATTCCTCTTAATGAAATGCTTTCCAAGACCATAACATTTCTCTCACTTCTTCATTTGATGTTATATATTCTGAAATAAAACGTTCACTACGTTCCCGCCTTACGCAATCCTTTTCTGCTGATGTAAAGAGATTAAATTTACACTCGTAGCCAAACATAACAACATCACAGTAGATATCTGATAGATACGACCACTCCTGTATCAATGAGAATCTTTGTTTTGATGTTTTTTTAGTTAAAAGAGGTTTCGTTGAGAAAGAATATGTTTTAATATCAATAGAAAACAATTTCTCTATACATTTTGCTCACATGCTTGAAAGATAGTTTCTTCTTTGAGAGTACGGTCAGTAGTGGGGCGACAATTCTACGGTTTTTTTTATTTTTATTTTTTTAATTAGTGCCTTTTTACAATCAGAATCAATAGAGCGCGGTTCACTAAAATATTTTTTAGTCTCTAAAGAATCAAAAGTCTTTTTTTTTAGATTAATTCCTTACGATTGAGCACGGAAAACTTAATATTTCGAAAAATCATTCGTTCGATTTATTCGTATGTAGGGCCCGATTGTCGTTTGTAATAATCCCGATTAAGTACTCGAAGGTAAGGGCTTATGCTATAAATAAAATAAACTTTTTTTTAGCGGTCAGTTTTAATAAACATTATTGAGTGTCTTTTCATTGACTTTTTTTTATCGTACACAACTTAATAAATATTGAAATATACCGAATAAAAAAATTTAAATCAAACAATATAAATTTATATTAGTTCAACTAACACAAAAATTTAAAGCTTAATTTTGCAAACGCCATATTTAAAGCTATAAGTCAAAAAAACAGACGTTTTTTTGACATACTGTATATAATGATAAATGTTATATATATAACTATATTCTATAAAACGAAGAAGTTTTTAAAACTATGTGTGCGATAATTAAGAAGAATATAAACTTTAACAAGCGATACATTATATTCTAATTTATATCAGTTATAAAACAAATTAAAGAAAATAAGCCAATTTTAAAAGATTCGCATTAAAAGCAAATAAGTTTTTTTTCTTACATGTTTTTATATCGCTAAACAGTATGTTGTTTCAGTTATTCAAAATTTTATATAGCAACGAAAAACATTAAAAAAAGACCAATTAAATCGATAATATAATTATCGTTTTTAAATTCTTAAAACTAATAGCAAACTTCGTTTTTAAATATAAGCGCTTGCTAACATTTTTAATTATGCCGTAACCTACTATATAAACAATGTTTTGCTTCGAATATATTTATTTTTTGATTATATTTATATGGGATATCAAACGACCTGTTAAAAAAAGAAACATTACTTTTATATTGTAGATGATCAGTGAAAGCTTAAACTACTTATAAACGACATTTTCAACTTTACAGATATCACTGAGAAACGTATATATATATATAACAAATAAGAAGCGAGTATACTGTTTTTGTAACGTATGGATATTTAAAACAATATTCAGTATCTGTCTCGAATATTTAATGTTAGGATGGCACAGTAAAATAAAAAATAAGTCTAATTACGAACAATATCCATGAGATTTATTGATTTTTGTTTTTTAACACAGATATAGTTACAGTACATAAAAATAGATCATATCTTACGCAAATTGTGACCTAGAATTATTAAACCCAAAACAACAAAATTTTATGTGAAACATCATTTGAGCACGAACAGATAAAACTTTTATATTAAAAAAGCGACATTTCGGCTCCTGTTCTTTCATTACTATATAAAAGCATTAGCATTTATTTTTTAATACGAAAATGAATAAAATCTTTAATTAAAAACATCTCTGAAAAAATAATATAATAAAAAACAAAAGTTTAAAAAATTAATATTTTATATAATAACACAATAAAAAACAATAAAGAGACATGGTTCATTGGTGTCTAATAAGCAACAGTAAAAAAATTATAGCCTTATATGTTTTGAGTGAAACAGTGTTATCGTGAAAATAATACGCTTGTTTTTGACTAATTATTTTATTTTTGCTTCTTAGTTAGTAAAAAAACCTGACGTAAAATAATGTTTAATGTTTTTTTAAATAAAAAAAATTACGATAATTATTGTGACGCACCAAAATCGCGACTTATAGTAAACCCACAATAAAAACAAATATTTTTTTTAATGTTAATATTAGAACTTTGGCGGCTTCAATTTGTGTAGTTATTAATCATTTCTGTTAGTCATTTTTAGTGGAGTTTCTTGATTGTTTTATAAATTGAATCTTTTTTAATATATTTTTGTTTTTTAATTTCTTATTTATTTAAATATAACTGTCGCGGTTTTGCCATATGTTACGGTTTCGACGCGCCACAATTATTTTCACGATAGTTATATTATTTAATTTTTCAACGAGTATTAATAAAACAGGCGGATTAAGCGCATTGTTTTTATGATAATGTTTTCTCATCTGAAAAAAGTTTTTATAATTAAAACACGTTTTTGATTTAAATTTCGCAAGACAAAAGCTACGATATGGCAAGTATACAGCAATTGTTAATGAAAGTAGTTCTAAAACGAAAAATTTTTCGTTTCGTGCTATCAGCCACATATCTCTCAACCACAAACTAACATCAAAAAAAAATGTCAAAAAGAAAAGTAAAAATTTTACGTGTAAAAGTTTTGTTTTGTTTGTTAATGATAGAAATGTTTTAAAAAGATATATTTGGTCTCATGAGACAGATGCTCCTGAAAGAGTTATAAAAACCAAACAGTTACAGAGGCATGTTGGTTTAAATAACTTAAGTAAAATAATTGCGTAAAACTATTCTGAAAAAGGAATAAAGGGAAATAAAGAATATACAAGACTTACGTAAAATACAATAAGAAAACCGTTTCTGCCCTCTCGTCTCTTTACCTCACATTTTAATCATTCGTTCGGTACCGTTTAATAGTGAACACTATTAATCTATCAAAATGTTCTGTCGGAAATGATCAAAATAGATATTTACTTAGTTTGGTTGGTTATTATTCAAAATATCTTTTTACTTACCAAAATATGCGAAAGAAACGCAAATTCGAATCAGGTTTATTTTTTTCTAAGAAAAAAAAACATGGTAAATTCAGAGGTTATAAAAATAGACTTGATATTTTTAAAATAAAAAAATATATTAATTTTTTAAGTGACAAAAAAAAACAAATCATTGACGAAATAACACAGCCTCTCTAATATACTTAAACCTTTACTAAAGAAAAACAGTCGGAATTCTTATTCGTTTCCATCAAGACAAGCATATTTTAAAAGCCGCCGTTTTTGTTGTGATTTACGTAGATTAGAGTTGTGTTTCGTTGAAGCAAAGAGAACGAAACGAGAAAGCAAATAATTGTATGAAAAGCAACCGTGTTTTTTATAAAAAACGTTTTTATATAGAATGATTCGATTTTTTTCAAGGTTTTCTCTATTCATAAAAAAATTCTATGTGTTTTTTTTATATAGAAATGAAAACTCTAATCACGTTAAAACTTTAAAGAAAGTAGACTTGAACATGAAAACTGTTCAAAAAACAATATTTAAAAAAAATTCTTTATTTTAAACACAACCTTTTTTTCGATTCGGCTAGCGAACAAAGATAATTTATCAGTTTGACAAAAATTTGTTTCGTCAAAACATAAAAATCACAGAGTCAGAGCAACGGGCTTTAAAATATAGATATTTAATAGCGCAAATACTTTTTTCAGACTATAAAAAAAACCATCTGAGAGAGTAAAGTTTATAAAGGCTCCGTTTTCACTACTACATATTTCACTTGTTTGTCACTTGAGCACTGTTGTTTATAGTGTTTAATTACCGACTTATATCTTCATAGAAACTCAGAAAATTGCATATGAAATCGTAATTGTTTCTCCATATCTTGTAGATTCTTAAACCCTCGTAAATACACAAACAAATGAGTCGTATCGGTCAAAATTGTGTATAAAAATTTCAAAAAGAGTGTTTGAAGAACTCTTAATTTGTTTCTAGAAGAAAGTATGTTTAAAAACGATACTATGAGATAAGATTTCTAAAAAGTCTTAAAACCAATTAATTTATTAATTTAAAAAGATCTTTTTATAAAAACAAACAATATTAAAATAATCGAGTTATTTCAGAAATAAATCATTTACTCTAGCAAAAACTTTAAAAATAATATATGCATAAATACAGAAAGTTTTATTTAAAAAAAAATAAAATAATAAATATAGAGAGTAAAAAAACAACATGATAAGTTACGTATGAAAAAAATAGATATGATATATTATGGGGGAAAAAATAGACTTGATGTTTTGAGAAATAAAAAAATAGACTCGATGTTTTATGAGAGAAAAAAACTTGATTTTTTAAAGAGTGGGAGAATAGACTTAAGCAGACTGAAGAAAAAAAATAGACTTTTTCGGCAAATTCTGTATTATCCATACTTAAAGACTTTTTTACATGATTAATCTTGAAAAATTTTACACTTGTTAAAGTGGCGAGAAATAGTAATTATACAAAAGGCTTTCAAAATAAATAAAGATAGATAATATTCATTTAACGCTATATCGCCCATAGAGCCAGCGTCAATTTGAAAGATTCAATAGAACCACTAAATTTACACTTGGCGTCAGTTTGCCGCACGGCAAACTGGCGTCAAGTTCGGCATATTAATAAATGACGTAAAACTCGGCATATTAATAAATAATGCCAAATTCACCATATTATCGTTTCGTTTAGTTCGTTTTGTTTAGTTCGTTTAGTTTAGTTTAGTTTAGTTTCGTTTCGTTTAGTTTAGTTTAGTATCGTTTCGTTTAGTATCGTTTCGTTTAGTATCGTTTCGTTTAGTATCGTTTCGTTTAGTATCGTTTCGTTTAGTATCGTTTCGTTTAGTATCGTTTCGTTTCGTTCGTTTCGTTTCGTTTCGTTCGTTTCGTTTCGTTTCGTTCGTTTGTTCGTTTTGTTTTGTTTTGTTTTGTTTTGTTTCGTTCGTTTCGATATTCGTTCGTTCGTTTCGATATTGAATTTGGCGTCATTTATTAATATAGTGAATTTGACGCCATTTATTAATATGCCGAGTTTTACGTCATTTTTAATATGCCGAATTTGGCGCCCGTTTGTCGTGCGGCAAACTGGCGCTTAGCCCAAATATAACATTTCATTACACAAAATTACCAAATTTGTTTTTTTTTGTTTTTTGGCTAAGTTCTTATGAATTCAAGCTATGGCGTTTTAAGCCGACTTAGATATTACATATTTTTCGATCAATATATTAGAAATGTCGAAGTCAACTATTAGCTTATATTTGTGTTTTTTTACAGTAGAAATTAGTAAAAAAAATTAAATTCTGTTTTCAAAAAAAACTTAATTCGAGCTTTGGCCTGGAAAAGTGTTTTAGAAAGTTATTATATCAAATAAAGTTATTTTTTATCATCGTATATTTATCTCTATGTTAAGTTACAAAAAGAAAGCAATAGTATTTGTTTTATTTTATAAAAATTTAATTAAAAAATTGCGGAGTTTTGGTTTTATCTTATTCCACGGCTTTTTCTCAGTGTCTCATTTATTAGTTATTTTTTTCTATAGTAAATTCGAGAAAAATAATTAAATAAATGTTTAAAAAAAACAATATTAAATCCGTAAAAAAAAGCAGTGAAAATAGTACGGTTATTTTGGCTAATTAATATAATGTCAATTCATAGTTATTTAAAAGAGCAGGTGTAAAAACAGTGTTTATTTATTTAGATAAATAATTTTTTTTGGTATTCATTTTATACACTAATATTTTCAGGTTTTCTCAGTAAAAATAAATATCCAAAAAAAACAAATATAAAAAAACTTTTTCATTTATAAAACACTCATCATTACTTTCACGCAAAGCTCCTTAACTGGTTTTTGAGTAACAACAGCTTAATTAGTCAAAATAAGAGTATTTGCTTCTGATAACACTGTTTTATGTCACACACGCTCAGTTATGTCTTATGTTTTTTATTGAAATATATCTCAACTGCATATAGATTATCAATAGAGAATTTTTTAAAAAGTACTCTCAAACTATAAAACTAGAGACTTTTCTTTCACAAACTTTTTTTTTTCACATATTTTTTTACTAAAAAACATCAACATTGCTTATACTTTCTGTTTTTTTATTCTTAAAATTATCATTCTCTACAAAACTTTTTTTCAAAAAAAAGATTCTTTTTACATAAAAATAAAAACAGTCGTCTACGTTTTACGTTCATTTTCGATTGTTTTATAGTTCACATGAAGTTTTTTTTCTTTTAGGTTGAACAAATTAAAAGGGACTCACAATATATTTTAATCATCTACACTATAAACGAACGAAAAAGAAAGACAATAAAGTTTTTGTTTGCATATTTATAAATTAAATGATAAAAAACTTTAATCTATATATAAAAAAATATAGTTTTACAACAAAATTTCTTTCCAGAATTTCAGCCGATTTACGGGTTGTCTTTAGGCGACTATGGGCTACTTTATAGGCGCTTTCACGATTACCGAAATTGCTTTTTTTGAAAATATTCGCCACCGCACAATAGAAAAATATTAAATGTCGGCTTA
>SBJP01000417.1:0-15377 GCA_014805705.1 Cucumispora dikerogammari | reverse complement strand
GAATTCTTTGGCAATTAATATTCTTTCCCACACACAAATGTTCTGAGCTGCGACTCTTTTATCATAGGCCGTTTTATAGGCTAAAACGTATCTTGCGCAGTTAGCTCTTACTCGATGAATATCGAAAAAGTTGTCTTGATATTGCCAAGTTGTATCAGAAGGATCATAATCTTTGAAGAGAACAAAAGGTGATAATCTAGTGGCTTTATGTTTTGTTTTATTATATTGAAAGACTATATCGTCAAGTACATCTACATATCTCCGATTATCGGTTCCGAGATATCTTCTTAACTTAGATTTAATAGTACGATTAAATCTTTCTATTTGACCTTGTGTTTGAGGTCTGTATGGTGCCCCCTGTACAGGCTCAGAGCCCATGGAACGCGCAAATTCATCTACTCTATTTGATACAAACTCGCCTCCATTGTCAGAATGTAGTATTTTCCAAGAGCCCTCCCTCAAATAAAGATGTTTCAAAGAACTCAAAAAATTCTGACTCGTTTTACTTTCTATCGGATAACAAAAAGCGAATTTCGAGAAAGAGACAATCATAGTAAAAATATACTTTATACCATCATTAGACTCTCGATATTTTGAGAGATCGATTGTGTCAACGATCAACCTCTCTCGAACAAAGTTTGAAATAATTGGGGTTAGTGGTGTTGTCGGTACATGAACAGATTCTCTCTGGCAGCCAATGCAATGATTTACATAATTATATATAAACTTCGTAGATACACCAATATACTGTGTACTTATAGCTTCTCTTGACGCATTTCTCCCAAGATGCCCAGGTAAGTGAAATAAATTACAAGCTTCTCTCATTCGTGCTGTTTCATGTTCACAAATGTATTTTTTTTGACATTGTTTTTTATTATCATCAACATTCTATTTTCAAATACGAATAAACGAGCTTTTTTCTTGAATCTTAATCTTTCGATAGACGTCAACTCGAGAGGCACAGTTGTTCGTCATAAGAAAACTAATTATTCTGAATTTTTCTATTTCATTTAATATTTTTGGAACTTTTGACATGAGCTGTAATACTTTTATTTTTTTCATTTTTTTTTGATCTCCGTGAAAATCTGGAATAATAAATTTTGAACATTTTGTTAATAAAATTAAGATATCTTTATTGTCACGATCTGGTAGCGTGAAAATAAGGATATCGTGAAAATCTGGAATAAACTTTTATATAGAAAACTATTTTTTTCTTTATTTTTATATAAGAAGCCTCGCGTGAAAATCTGGAATAAGATATTTTCTATATAAAATACAAAATTATTATATAAAAAAGATTATTCCATATTTTCACGGATCTTACATATGAAATAAGAGTATAATATTCTTTATATTATAATTATATATTTTATATAAAAATATCTTATTCCAGATTTTTACGCGAGGCTTCTTATATAAAAAACATACTGTTTATAATTTTCTATATAAAAGTTTATTCCAGATTTTCACGATATCCTTATTTTCACGCTACACGGTATTATCTATATTATAATATAACTGACGGATACCGAAACTATACAGTTAATAAGTATAGGACTGGAATAGAAACGCCATAATATAAAAACATGAACCTTAAAATGACAAGCAACGAGAATAACGAGATATGTTGTAAGATGAAAAGATTGGATACGTAAGCCGCAAGACAAAACCTTAAAAAAAGGTAAGATTGAGCTTAATTGCTTCTTTAAACAAGCCCGGGATATAAAATTTACAAATTTGAGTTAAAAAAATACAGGTTGTTTTGCACGTTTTCGATGTAATTTTCTAAATATTAAATATATTCTCTGTATTATGTATGGGGCCATTTAGTAATAAAAATAAAACATGTAATAATATAAACGAAAACATATAAAAACATAAATAAGTTCAAGGTTTAAAAAATTTTTTTTTTTGGTTATTAAAAATTTCTCATTTGTATTAATCTGTGAACCTTTCTATATAAGCCTATAATAACGTTGATATTAAATATATACTTGTTTATATTATTAATAAGAGGTGGCAGTGTGTTTTTTTATCTATAAATTCACTTTTTTCAGATCATTTAAGTCCTAAAAGCAGTTTTTTTAAACTTTTTAGTAAAATAACAATATCTGTTTCGCCCAAAATAGATCAGTTAAAAACCTGTCATTCGACCTTAGAACAATAAATGTTCATTTTCAATACTAGGAGAATTACCAACGTCAACAGTTTTTTGATAAACAAACTTTTCTAGTTTTTCTCTATTTCATTTAACGAAAAAAAACATGTTGAAAGAGACAACCTGTAATCACAATTTTTTTATTATAAATGCACCTTTTGACAGGCTCTAGTCATTACACGCGCTTGTTTGTATTATGGACTATCCGTGTTATACAATAATTTCTAAGTATCAAATAAAGAAAAAGAATTATAACAAGCCCGTAAAATTTATCGATGAGCTATAGGTTTAAGATTGACTTTACCACAGTCTGGTAAAGTAAATGTTGATTACTTCACTAAAACATAAGCTTTAAAAAACAATGTTTTGCTAAAATAAACTAATATCGACTAACCTGAGAAAGTTTCGGTCGCTTCGATAGAAAGAGGGCTGGGATATAGATTTGAAAAAAACTTGATAATAGATTACAGTGCATTAAAAACAGGTTCCGGTAGCGAAAGCTTGATAATCCTAGGTTTAATATCTTACTTCTCTCACAATTCACATCTCGACATATATTACATTACTTTTATTTTTTTCTACGCTTGATAGTGCGGCTTTATTTGACACTGATACTATTTCATTCAATAAAAAAACAAACATAAAAAACTTCAAGTTCCTCGATCCACTATAATATATCATTAAATAATTATAAAAAAAATTTAAATCAGTTCCATCCATGAAAAAAACACGAAAAGCATCAAAAACGAACACAAAAAATAAAGAAAATATCGAAAAGAACAACACGAAATTAAATATTAACAAAACACACACGGAAATAAATATAATAATACAAATAATAAAAAGCGAATCACATTTCAAACTGCAAATCATATCTATTGAGAGTTACAAGACTTTTATTAACTTTTTGGAGCTTGAGCTCATTGAATATAAGTTTCATTATTCTACTGAGTTATCAAATATATCAAATACACCAGAGGGTCGCAAGGAGCTTAATTTTATTTACCAGATTGACACAATAAACGACTTTCAGTATCCTTTATATGGAAAATATATTTTATTTGGAAACTGTGTAAATTTACAGTTCACACAGTTTTATTTTACACTCACAAATGAATATAAAGAACAAGCTCTGAAGGAGAAATTTGGTGAAATCACGGAAATGCATTTAATTCCACATTATAATTTACACGAGTTAGAAACACTTTTTACTCAAAATGAGACGTTTATTAGTTACGAAAATTATTTGGATATAAATTTTTTAACTAATAATATTTTGACTGAAAACGAAATTTTGATTCTGTATGTTATTTATAGTAACTCGGATTTGAATGACATTTTCAATGTTTTTCGGGCTTTAAATAAGAAAGACAATAAAACCTCGAGCTTGTTTGATATTTTATTGTCTACTAATAACTTAATAGAACACGCGTTTGTTAAACAAACGAATAATAAATATTATCTTAATATTAGTAAGGATTTTTTAATCAAATTGTGTTCCGAGTTGGGTTATAATATTTAATATATTTTATAATATATCTTACAATATAGAGCATGAATGGACCAGATAAAAAAGTAACCGTTTTTTTGAAATTTACTCTTCTCTTGTTGCACTTTGTTCTTCTAATTTTAGTTATCCCCTTCTTGATCATATCCGGCTTGATCTATCCTTTTTATAAAGTATATTCTATAAAAATAATGAAAAACTTTTCATCTCTTTATTGGCAGCTGGAGTTTCTTTTCTTTTTTCTTCATAACCGTCTTCATATCACTGGTTTAGAAAAGTTAAACGACAAAGAAAACTACATAATTTGTAGTAATCATTTATGTGGGATGGATTTCAATGTGATTCATTACATTGCTTACATGAAATCTTCGTTATGTTCAGTGAAGTATTTATTAAAATCTTCATTGCTTTGGATTCCCCTGTTTGGTATTGGTATGTTTCTTGATGGTTTTTGTTTTTTAAGCCGTAATTTTGTCACAGATGAAAGCAGGATTAAGAAATTTACTGAGATGTTCAAGAATAACAACTTGAAACTATGGCTTATTCTGTTTCCAGAAGGAACGCGATATACTATACAGAAAAAAGCTGAGAGCGATAAATTCTGTGAATCAAGAAATATTACGAAGTTCAAAAACGTGTTATACCCGAGACATAGGGGTTTTGATTTGGTCACTAAGTCTTTAAACCACTATGTAAAGAATGTAGTTGTTATCTCTATTCTCTATGATGGAAAGGTTTCATCTTTATTTGAAATGTTTTGTTTGAGTCCAAGTTTAACTACTGTTTACGCGAGAATTGATATAATGGAAAATAATCCAGATTTAACTGTGGTGGATGTGTTTAATAAAATTGATTCTAATCTTGAGGAAATGCATCTTTCCTTGGCTGGTTCTAAACTTTCAGGCAGTTTTAGGGGAGATTGAAAAAAGATATATCGTTGTGAAGTTATGTGAGCTGTGTTTTTTGAAATTAAAGTTTGTGTTCAGTTTTTTTTTGAAAGATTTTTTTACCACAGGGTAAATAAACGAACACTGAGCAGTTTAGTCTCGTTTTTATATTTAGAGAAGATAAAAGCCATTTATAGTATTGCTAAAGAGGCCGTAAATCGATTAAATGGTGCAATTTTTTTGAATATTTTAATTATTTTACTAATCTTGGTATTGTTATGTTGTGTTTATATATTTTAGAGAATTTTTGTGTATTGGTTTATTTCAAAGTAATGCTGCATTTAATTTTCATTTTAAGTGTATTGTATTATTAAAGTCTTTTGTCGCGCGTCTTTTAATTAGTCTTGCCAATTTTTTTTAATAATTTCGTTTAAATATTCGGTAGTTTTGTTAAACATTTGAGAGACCTAGCATAAAAAACAATACAATTATTGAGACGATAAAATTTACCCGTGTAAAATACAAATAATTAATAAACTATGTTAAATTCAACAGCGAATAGATATTATAAAAATTAGATACAATATTATTTTCGCTCTTTTTTTACACATTACATTCTTTCTCTTGTCTTTCAGCTCATATATATTATATATAACACAGAATTATAACGTTAAAAAACTTTTCATCTGTGGCAAATCTATAGTAATTAATTAACTGGACTCGCTTGAGCAAAACTAATGTGTTTTTAACAAAAATTTTAATTTTAAAAAAACAATAAATTGAAAACAAACAGCATTTTACTTTTTATAAATCTCATATGATAATTTATCACAATATTTACATGAAGCAAGTTCATATATTCCTTGCGTTTCTTTTGCTGTCCTAAATAAGGTTAAGTTTTATATATAAAGTCCTTATTTACATAATTCAAATTAATTTTTTTTGACGAAACTATGTTTTTAACCTAAAAACACCCCTTAAAAATCGCCTATACATATCCAAATTTTTCTTCCGATTAACTAACAGTTGATTAATTTCCTCTAATTGAATAACTTCAAATAAATTGTCCTCCATAAACTTTCTAAACTTATTAATTTCAAAAAAATAAGTAAAGGTTCCATCCGATCGCCTATAAAAACTATCAGAGACTATAGAAGTACTTTTATATCGTAATTGAATCATGTCATAAATACAATAATCATTAAAATATAATAAACCGCCTTTTTTCAAAACTAGTTTTATATTATTAAGAACGTTTAAATGTGAGTCTGGGTGAATAGCAGATAATGTAAATATTAATAAACAAGCAGAATATCTTGATATTAAATTTGTTTTTAGAAGTGGTGGTGTTTTTCGCAATTGGTTTGTGTCTATTAAACGGGATGATGTAGATTTTTCTGTTACTTGTGTTTTGGAAGAGGTGCTCATATGTGACATTGAGTTGGTTTTTATGTTTTCTATATATGAACCTGAGAGTAGAGAATTAGAAGGTGTTTTTATAGCGATCTGTACCTGAGTATTATCCTGTATAACGGATGACATATATGATAAATCGACCGATGTGGTATCAATCAGTGTATCAGCCAGCTTATAATGTGCAATACCGGATGTAATATCAACTGAAGTATCAGACGTAATGTCAACTGTAGTATCAGTAATAACAGCTCGCGCACCAGATGTTTTATAATCTGAACTATAAATCGAAAATTTTGCCGTTTGAAAAGTAGTAGAATGTTTGTTTTTAACCAAGGAACGAATAACATCCGAACTTTCCACCGCCTCTTTTTCCCCTTGTTTCAAATATACCCTGTTCTCACCAACATTACTATAATTAACATCCAATCGGTTCTCGCCCAACAGACACTTTGTTATATCATGAATAAAAAAATATCCTTCTCGAATCCTTTCAATACATAATTTAATTGAAGTTGTTGAAAAATCGCATCCTGCTAATTTAATTTCTTTATTGTAATTGTGCAGCATGGCCAACGAATTGCCAACACCACACCCAAATTCAAATACACTTTCATGATCGACAATCGAAGGAAAATGCTTCAAGATCCACTTTCTGTCGTTGAAAAATGAGCTCTGGTGTTTCTGATAAAATGTCTCCCAATCTGAATTACTTATTTCACCGGTTTTGTTTAAACCTATACTTTTCAAGTCATTTTTTATTTTCTCTTTTGCTGCTTCCAGTTTGTCTGCTGGTAGCATTGCATTATCCCATGCATTATGTGCAAGCCTCTGATAAGCATCGTTCAACTGTCTCATGATTATTTATACAAATAAATATCTTTTTTAATGTATTATATAATATAAATGAATATAAGCCCATTATGGTCCTCATATCTATTTATTCAAAAAGTATTATTTTTTGCTGCATAATATAATATAAATGAATATAAGCCTATGAGAATCCCATGAAGAAACTGGATTCTATAGACGGTATTAGCAGATTCGCAATAGATAATATTATAAACAATGAAGATATTAAGATACAAGAAATAACAAATATACTTGAATCTCTACTAAGAGGAGACGTTGAAATAATTAAGAATATAGAAAATAATATAAATAAGAATATGGAATTAAGTGAAGAAATAAAGCGGCTCGAAGGAATATTTAGATCCAATGAGGAGGTAATAAAAACAAAACGGTCACAAATAGAAAAAAAACTATCAACCGGAAAAATTAATGAAATTCCGAGGTCTAAGGATATTACAATTAATTCTGGTACTAACACTAAAATATGCGATAGTTTAAATACCAACACTGATATATGTGGTAACATATGTGATAATGTAAATACAACAATAGAAAACTTCTTTAATAAAATAATATTGTTCGATAAGGTCCATTATCTTAATTATATAGCCCCTTTAATAGTCACTTATACTAAAAAACAGGTTGGTTTATTTGAGGAAGCAATCTTGCAAAACAAACCTTTGTCCCGACTTAAACCCGCCAATACTTCCCATATGACTGCTAATATAGATCTGATAAAAGAAGCCGATAGACTCAGAGACTCTGTGGCTGAGCTTATGAGTATAAATAATAAAAAAAGAAAATTATTATTTGGAACTACTAATGCTGACAATGCTATAAACAATGAGGATATAAAAGACAAACTCATAAATTTACCATTTGAAACCATTAAAAGTGTTCTTAATTTATCAAATAAAAACACTTTTTTATTATATAATAAATATAAAATAATAGAAAAACATTCGATTATCAAAGAACTCGATTTCAAATTAAAACAAAACGACACTGAATTTATTAAGGAAAAGGATAATTTCTTATTTAATTGCTCTTTAGAATATAAAATATTAGCGGATCATTTTAATGACGAGCTCAACGAGTTAGATAAATGTATCAATGATATAAAGAAACGCAACGTAAGGCTTAGAAAGGAAAATGACACTTTAATGTTTAATATTAAGGAGACGGAAGATAAACTCAGGGGGTTTGAGAAAGAGAATGAGATTCTAATTAAGAAATTAAAAACTGTCGAGGCTAAGATTCTTAATATATCTGACAGATCCACCATATTCGACAATGTTACCATAAATAATATAGAGGAAACACTGTTCTTACTTAAAGAATATGAAACATATAAAAATATACTTTTATGCAGAGTCTGTAAACTGAGGGAGATAGATTTATGCATAAAGAAGTGCATGCATTTATTCTGCGCGGACTGTGTCGGTGACATGTGTAAAGAGGGAAAGGGTGTATGTCATATCTGTAAGAAGAAGTTCAGAGGGGTGGATATAGTAAAGATATACTTATGATATACTAGTGTTATAGAATATAATGCTTAACTGTTCGCCATATTGTATACACGACAACATACTGTCTAGTATATTGCTGCTGACAGACCCCGGGCTGTTTTGTTATGGGGAGGCAAAGGTTTTACATTTAATCTTATGGGAGAGTATGTCTTCTGCTGTAAATGTATATACATTTCATATATAACACACACGTAAATAAACACGGCCGGTGGAGTATTATGCTTACAATATCACATTAACGTATACTGATATAGGCCTTTTTTCGATATAGAAAAAGCCAGGTTTTTATACAATACTGACCAATGTTTTATATGATGGGTAGGTAGAGTGAAATAAAAACAAACTTAGCTAGATATTGATTTTCACACCACATAATTGGTTACATACACAATACTGGTTTAATATCGGGTGCATAAGGCTTTCTAATTCGTTGAAGTAGGGGGGAAATTAGATAGAAAACAGAGACGAAACATATGTAAGAAATTATCAATAAACTGTTTTTAATTGTATCTATTTGTAATAAACAAGAACTCTTATATAAAAAATTACAATTTAATTTTAAGTTTTTATTTTTACTTTCTTATAGTATAATTTAACAAACGTTTATGTTTTAATTATCTTTCATGTAAAAAATATTTATAATTTTCACTGTTTTTTTAATAAACACTAGAATTGTTAGATTATAAAGTTCACATGCTTCAGTTAAGGTATGAAATAAAAATAAACTCAAGATAAAAGGTCAAATCGATAAACTTAATACCAAGAATAAGTACGTAATAGTATATAAAATCTTTTTTCGAAAATCTTTTTATATTTTATTATATTAGACGCAGATGTGTTTATGAAAACTCAATTTTTTATAAACCTTTTTTAAATATTTTTGATTTTTTTGCCTGTTTATTGTTTTTTCTCGTAATATTATAAGCTAATACACTTGCAGATTAATCTAAGGGTTACTTTAGAATATGTATTTAGTAGATTTTAGTTTACGTTTGTCCCTATACAATTTATTTAAGTTCTGCTGCCAAAGAAAAGGTTTTTTCAAAAAATCGACTTTATTGAATGTTTTATAAGTTTTATTTTGTTTACTACAAAACTTAAAAACAATTCCGTGTTTTTTTACTACCTGACCTATATTAATATTTACACGATATCACTTTATTTGGTTTGTAATTAAATTGTTTATCGTAAATTAATATAAATTCTTAAAAAAACTTACAAATATACAAAATCGACACCTTGAGCAACGCTTATAAAAAAAGTAGGGTTAAAATTATTATTTAACCTAAAAAACAAAAGTATTAACATAGAATTTACACCGAAGAAACGTACCTATTAGTTGTGGATAATAGATTAAAACTTTTTATTGTAAAAAAAATAAAAAAAGTGACGAAAAATATCAGCCTTTAATTAATGAAGAATGAGAAAAATGTTTTTAACGTAATAAGTAATCACTTAAATATCTAAAAGAATCGAAATCAATTGATTTTAAACTCATATACATATTTTGCAAATCGGGGTTTGAAAAAGTTTTGTTAATTTCAAATAATAGTTTGTTTTCATAAACCTTGGCTTCTAATTTAATTAAAAGGTTTGAATCTGTTAAACATTCCAACTCACCACTATTAGTAGTCGGCAACAGTGTGTATTGAATATGTTTGCCATTAGTAATATCAGACATATCTGAAAGACGTTAGTCCATCAGAAAGACTGTTTAAATATAATGTCAACTGAAAGCTTGATGTTTTTGCTTTATCTGTAATTTCATGTTTCTAAGAATAAACTTGGATCAAGTCTACACTTAAAACTGTATCTTTACATTCTCGAATAACATCGTTGTGTATCGGTACCGCTATATATAAGTAAGATAAAACTGACTTTGGTTCAGTAAAAATAAAATATCCTGCTTTAATTTGGTTGTTCTTGCTATCAGCAAGAGTTTTATCATTAAAAGTAAAATATTTTACAAGACCAAAATAAAAAAGTGAAACTGGCTTATATTCGATTGGAAAGTCTTTACATATTATTTTCTCTTTTTTTGATACGATTTAAACGTTTTTGTTTTTCAAAAAAAACATGAATTAATTTTCTCTCCAAGAGAACCTTTCATTTCAAAAAGAGGAAGCAAAACGAAGAAGTCTGACATAGTAGTTATTTTTGATAAATCGAAGCTAGGAAACGATGCTTCAAGTAGTATATGTGATATGAAATCAGATATTTGTTCTTGTCGTCTCTGATGATCTCCCCTCAAAATTTTGAACTTTTCGTTATAAGACTTGAGAAGATTGTTGAAATCAATACTTTCTGTGCTTCCATAGAATCTTTTCACATAACTATATTGTAAGTTGTTCATAATAAATGACCACAAGTATTGTTGAAATAATTTTATTGACATGTTTTTTTTATTTTTCAATTTATAATTTAGATTTCTCGTTAATTTCGTCATTTTATAAAGAATATAAGAAACAATCATAGTTTTGTATTTTGTAAAGGAATATAGTTCAATAGGCAATTTTTACACAAGTAAAAAAAACACTTTATTTATTTTCGTTAAGATGATTTAAAAATTGCATATTATGAAATCTTTTTTTTACGTTATACGTGACTATGTTTCTCTTTATGTCTTTTATTAAGTGTCAAAACGAGCTGAAAAATATCCAAATAAAACTAAAATAAAACCAATTTGCTCTAAAAAAATATTCAAGTCAGAATGAAAAATGTAAAAAAAAAAAATAAGTTTTTGAGCTAAGCTATTAAATTTACAAATTAAAACTCAAAAGCATCTAAGTTAAACTGAAAAGCATACAAGCCGTGTTGTAAAGTGTCCAGTTCGAACTAAATAGTATATATTTGCAAATTAAAATTATTTCATCAAAATAAGAATATTTATTACACGAACGTTAATTAAACACTCGATTAAAATAAACAATGCACTTTTATAAAGACATCCAGCTTAATAATTCAATAAAAGACTTAAAAAACGATGTTTTTTTTGCCAAAATAAATAAACAATTTTTTTAAAACGGCATCGTTTTAATTATAAAAAAGCTATAATTAAATTGATCATTCATTATAGTGTGTTCTGTTAGTCGTTTAAAAAAATGAAAAAAATAATTAGGTTGCTCTTTATTCCTTATAACTGAAAATGCGCTTTTAAGTACGTTTTGTAAACACAAATGATCTTAAACAGTACTTTTTTGTAAACACAAATAATCTTAAACAGTACTTTTTTGTAAACACATATGGTTTTAAACAGCACATTTTTGTAAACACAGATGGTTTTAAACAGCACATTTTTGTAAATAGAAATGCATGTTCTTGGACAGCACATTTTTGTAAACACAAATGCATGATCTTAAACAACACATTTCTGTAAACACAAATGGTCTTAAACAGCACATTTTGTGAAGACAATATTTACGTCAACTGTCTCTCGTTTACAGCTAAAGCATCATGTCAAAAATCTCAAACATAAAAAATCAAACACAGAAAGCTGCTACTGAAAACTCCGAGTCGAAGTTGTCGAACCTAAAAAATCGAATCTAAAAAACTGAACTTAAAAATTCGAACATGAAAAATTGAAGCTGAAAAATCAAATCTGAAAAATCAAATCTAAAAAAAATAAACTTAAAAAACTAAACTTGAAGAACTCAAATTGAAAAACTGAATCTGAAAAACTGAACTTAAAAAAATGAAATCTAAAAAAACAAACCTAAAAAACCGAACTTAAAAAATCAAACTTGAAAAAGTAAAACTAAAAAAACGAACGTAAAAATTAGCACTTATAAAAACAAACTTAGAAAATCAAACCTAAGAAAAGTGAATCTAAAAAACTGAACAGAAAATCTGAATCTGAAAACCTAAAACCTAAAATCTGAGTCTAAAAAATCGAACGTGAAAACTAGCACTTGTAAAACTAAATCTGAAAAACCAGGCCTAAAAAAAACAGCATCTGGAAAACCAAACCTGTGAAATCGAACGTGAAAAAACCGGTCATGAAAAACCAACTTAAAAAGTTTAAATATGAAAGATAAAGTCAATTTCTCAGGTTTAAAATTTTCTTTCGTTTTTTGATTTTAAAATTTTTAGAGACAATCTTTCAAATGCTGCTTTTTTAGGTTTCCTCTTTCAGTCTTCGTTTTTTTAGTTTCAATTTTTCAAGTTCGATTTTTCAATTTCGGGTTTTCAAGTTCGAAGTTCCGCGTTCAATTTTTTAAATGCAATTTTTTAATTTCGGTTTTTCAGGTTCGAGTTTGGTTTTTTAGGTTAATAATTCCAATTTCGGTTTTCTAATTTAGGTTTCTAGGTACTATTTTTTAACCTCAGTTTTTCAGGTTCAATTTTGCAGATTCGGTTTTTCAGATTCAGTTTTTCAGATTCAATTTTACAGATTCAGTTTTTAGATTCAGTTTTTCAGATTCAATTTTTCAGATTCAATTTTTCAGATTCAATTTTTCAGATTCAGTTTTTCAGATTCAGTTTTTTAATTTCGTTCTTTAAAGATTCAGTTTTTTAAATTTAATTCCATTTACCGTGTGTTCTCGTGGCTGTTGACAGATAGCATTTTTTAAAAAAACATAGTGACAACATTTTTCTTTTTACAAAAAAGAAATTCCTGAACAGAAAAAATCGATAATTAAAAAAAAATTTTTCATGAAAAGAGAATCTTGCTTGAAAGCAGATTACTATAGTAAAAAAAAGCGATGCACGAAATTAAGCTAAAGTTCTTAAAGGGTTATTCATGGCACTGAATATGTTTTTTATTTATAAAATATATAAGTAACATCTTGTTTATTGTCTTTTTTTTTTGATATAAAGAAGTCGTTCAAAAAACATACACGCTTAAATTAATGAACAACTAAGCGAAGTGTAATATAATTAAATAAACAGAGCTTTTATTAAACAAATTATCAATTAATAAAAGCATTTTTTTTACGGGTTTGAAATTATATAATGACAATATTAAATGTTTTTTTATTATATTTGCTTTTTTTATAGCCGGAATTCTGTAAAAAATTTAGTTTTATTGATTGAAAAATCTCTTAGAAAAAAGGATGTTTTTTAATTTGCGAAAAAAAACGGTTTATGCTTTTAATTTACAAAAAAAGATTTTCGTTTTTCTGTTTGATCTAAACAACAAAAGTAACAAATATTATCTGCTTTGAAAAGATAATTTTTGCTTCTACTTACTCAATATTCTGATATATTTATCTAAAATATCAATAAATACACGCAGGTTTTGTATTTTTTAATTGCGGTTTTTAATATAGTTGTCTGAACTAGCTCCCTTATACTATAACTTTATTTTTTTATTCTCTTTATATTTACAAAAAGTTAGTACAATACGTTTCTGATAGACATAGTTCTATCTGTTTATTTTAAAATATAATGTACTTAAATATAAATATGATCTAAGTTGTTGAATGACTAAAAACGATTGTTTTTTTAATGATACTTCTTTGTTATATAAATTCAGACTATCATCTCGTATTAGATAATAAACAATAAAAACAATTGTGAACTATGATTTACTTAAATAATTCAAGTTTTATTAAGCCAATAGAAAACAAACTGTACAGCATTAGTAAGTATGAAATATTTTTTAATTATAGATCGACACTAAAGTGACATATATATGAGCCTCTTCAGTTAACTCCCAACATATATGTCTTTATGTTCAGTTTTTAGTCGTTTTTGATTATTATTTCATTATTTTACTTGTTTGTACGCTTGTGCCCCTATCAGAAGTCGCGTTTTAGAATTTATCCTATGTAATTATAATAAAACAATGTTTTTTTATGTAAACGGTTTAAGATATAGTCAATGCTTTTGAACTAAGTTTTTTTTTATTTTATAATGTGTAGATTTTTTAATATTTTTAGTTTTGTATTTTGATATTAGAAAATAAGTTAATGTTTTGACAACTGTTTTTCGACAACAACAAAAATTTTAAAACTATTAGCACTTCGGTTAAGCAGAAATAGCGAAACCAGCTCTAGGTTGTGGACGTTTTATGACAAAAATAAAATAAATCTCGTTTTTATATTTTTATAAGACCTTCATTTTTCAATAGTGCATAAAGGAAACACACATGTTTTTTAATACAAACGAATGAATATAGACACAAAATAAAAACCTATTGAGTAAGACATATCAGAAACATAAAATTAAATTAAAGTCATTCACTGTCTTACACCAATCAAAATAGAGTTTCATTAGTTTGGAAGATGATAAGAGAATAAAAACATTTAACCAATACATATCTCGAAATACATGATGCTATATACTAATGTTTAAGGTTTACTGCTTTTAAGTAAGTTTAGGATTACTTGTTTTTTAATTTTTAATCAACAAGAATGCATATGAGTTTTGGTAAACTGGCATTAATCGTCAAAAAACACATATATGTTCTTTGAAATCAACCGCAAACCACCAAAAAAAGCATATATCTATTCTTGAAATCTGCTGTTAATATCCAAGAAAGCATATATGTATTATTAAATCTAACGTTTAATCTTTTCCACACAAAAAAGTATATATACATTCTTCCATCAAAACATTCTCGTCCAAAAACTGCGCAGTAGTAATAAACAGAATAGAACTTGGTCTTCTCGCTATTTTTTTTATCTACAAGTCTATCGTTACACATAGCGCATCAATATATTACTAAAAAATAGTATCTAAGTCGTGATTTGTCAATGTGTTTTATAACTTCATAATGTAGCTGACACAGGTAGTAAAATCCTCAAGCAAGCGAAATCCTGACTGCGAAATTACGATTTCGAAAAATCAATCGGCTATATGGAGACATAAGTTCTTCTTTTTTTATCCAAAAATTAAAAAAATTTCTAAATTGAATTTATTAGAGGCAGTTCGGTCCAAAAACATGGTCTATATTTTTTGAAACATGTCTTTTTGAAGTCGTTTAAATTTAAACCCAAAAATCAAACTCTGTTATGTTGTTTTTTAAATTGTTCAATGTTTTTTTATACATCTCTTCAATCCCCCCCCCCCCCCCCCCCCCCCCCCCC
>SBJP01000416.1:0-15409 GCA_014805705.1 Cucumispora dikerogammari | reverse complement strand
TTTCTATAAATCGCCTTTATCCACCCCTAACTTATTTTCCCCCTCCCTTTTTCTTTCCCTCCTATAAACACCCCCCCCCCCCCCCCCCCCCCCCAAAAAAAAAAAAGTCAATTATCTCAAATTTTTAATAAATAAAGAGTGTCTTTGTTTGTAAAATAAAAAAAGTTATTAAATTCATATTCGTATATAAGCGAAAATAGAGAAAATATAAAAACCCAAGAACAAACTAATTAATGATCAAACAGATGCACTCGGGTCGTTTGTAAATGTGTATTATCAAACAAGTTGTAATATGAATATCACATATGAACTATTTTAGATAGAGTCGCTTTTAATTTACAAATAAACAACACTATTCTTATAATAGTATTTTCAGTTTGACACTTTTAACTATTTATTATTTGTTTGATTAATTTTCACTAGCTTTTATAAACGTACATGAATCACCATAAGTTTGACTCTCTGCTCTTTTTTTTTAAAAAATATTATTTTACTTTTTTTGATTGTAGTTTGTTTCTGTGTTATAGATACTTACGGCTTTTCTTTAGTTTATCTATTATCATTACTTTAAGCGTGCGAATTAATGCCCATATTTACTATTAACTTTTGTAAATTTATGTTCTGATTTCAATGTTTCCCTTGCGCTACATATCATGAATGTGTGCTATGTCTTGTTATATTTTTGATATTATGAGATAATTATCTTCATTTTTATGTATCCGGTTTTCACTACGTTTGTTTATAATCGGTATTTATTTACCTCAAATTTATCTGCTAATCTATGTGTTTTTTTTCTGACTGATGTGTTTAATTGCCTGGTTTTTTCTCTTATAATTCTAATTATGTGTTTTATACTATAATCTTAACTAATCAACTTACACTATAATATTATTTAAACAACTTTTACTATAATTTAAATAAACGAGAATATTTCAGTAAAAATTAAGATATTAGTCTCTCGCACTTTTATGTATACATATGTTTTTTTCATTAACAGCCAATGCGTGAATCCAGTCGTCTTTTACATACTAAATGTTGTTTTTTGTTGCTTATATTATGAATTCGACTTTTTATTTTTTTATATCTGAGGTTTTCTTGACTTGCCTGCGCGTTATCCAAAATTGCTTTTTTTATATATATACAGACGAACCTCAAGTATTTTTCACCATCTATTAACTATACTATAAACTAGTGAAAATATCTTCTATATTTGCTGATTCTTTTTTTACATTTTTTTTATTCATGAAAGACTTGTAAAACAAGAAAAGAAAGCTAACAATCGAAAAAAAAGAGAGAAATTGAGAGTGTTGTTTCATGTTCATTAATGCTATGCACATCAGTGTCTCTGACAGATTTTCTTCTAAGCTTAAAAAAACAGATTTCGAACTGCGCAATTGGAAATTTCATTGCTAGTCACAGCAATCAAAATATTTATAACAGCCTCTTACATAATCACCAATTTAAGGCTTTTTTTTCATAATCACTTATCGTAATAAGTAATTATTAAAAAAAACATGTGAGTTGAAATTATATAACTCAAGAGAATTAAGTGCCCAGCAAAGCCCCTTATATTCGTTTTTCTGTATTTCGAAGCGTTTTTAATATAAAATTGGTTTTTTCAATTAAAATTTACATGCCTTAATTAAATATAAAAAAACAGATAAAGAAAAAGCTAGAATACTTGTTAAACAAGATCCTAAACTTAATATAACAGACAAAAGTAAAATCTTTTTGGTTTCTATGCAAATAAAAACTATCAGTTAATCAAAAAAACTGATGTTGTAAAGCCTGCCAATACAACCACTCACTCTTGTAAAAAAATAGTAGAAGTCCAGTACACCCTATGCCGAGATTTAAAAAGCGAGAAACTTCTGACATATTAGCTACTGGGTTTTTAAAGTAAAATAGACTACTACATAAAAATGGAAATATTGATTACAAAAAATGTTTAAGAAAAAAAAATATCCCATCTGTTAGCACAATTAGAAAATCAATAGATTCCATCTATTTTAAACAAATAAATACAATTAAAACGTTAATACACGAAAAAATATTTATTTATTAGTTGGCGAAACTCAATTCAATTAAAAAACATATATCAATATTATTATCGGCGAAAAAAGCCGTCAGGTATAAAGTTTCTAGTTTTGTAATGAGCTTTAACAAAATTGTAATGAAGATGCAAGTTGTAAAAACGTAAATAATGTTTTGAAAGACTTTTAGATAAGAAGAAAACAGTTTAAGTTATTTATGACTGATGCTGCGGCATATAAAAACAAGCTAAACAAAATTTGAAAGTTTTATACCTTGGAACGATGCATATTTTTTGCATTTTTATACTTGCACATTTTTTTAATGAAAATTAAAAAATTATATAGTAATGTAAACTTTTTAGTTATTTTGCTAAAAAATTTTGAGGCATAAAAATAATACAAAACAAAATTTTATTGAAAATTAAACCGGCAAGCTTTTCATTCCAGTATTGACAAAGTGGAGTATTTGGTTAGAACTGTATTTTTTTTACAGAATTCCTTTGAGAATATAAAAAAAGTAATTAATGAATTAGAAAACGAAGAACTGCTGACATCTAAAGCCAAATTGGTTTTAGGCGCAGTTTTTGTGAAATATAATTTATTAAATATAGACATGAATTACAGTAATCTGCGCAACTACATAAAAAGAAGTATAAGAGAAGACTTTAATATATTAGAGACGATTGGTATGTTCCATGTTACAACATTTGAGATTTGAAGATAAACTCTGTAATATACAAATATATATCTAAGATAAAATAAAACAGTCTGTTTTAAGAATATCTAAAGAAAAAAACTTTATAATATGATTTCATATATGTATGCTTCTATTTTAAAAATCTCGAGTACTACAGTTTTCATTAAAATAACTTTTCAATGCTACGAAAATTAATTTCTCATTAAAAAAATTTTGTGATTGACATTGTAAAAAATCACATAATAATGTTTTTTTAATAAAAATTTATAGTAATCTGCAATAAATTTCAGTTTCAATTTGTTTTTTAATTAAAACTTTTTAATCGTGACTTTAAACCTATATCCCTTTATAATAATATGGTTTCTCTTTCCAAAACTTATATAAACTTTTATTTATCTGTTTTAATATTTTATAATCTATTATATTCAGATTTTAATCATTTTCATAACCACCTATTTGTTTAGTCATTTATGCAAACATTTATTTGGTAGTTTTAATCACTTATACAAAAACTTATTTGTAGTTCCCCTATTGATTGTAAAAAGGATTTGCTTAGATTAACAGATGAAAACTACTGTAATAAACAGCTAAATTGAATTTTAAGTTTGATGTAAATAATGATTATTAAGAGAAAGAATCGTATTTGTATAAAACAGTGAATGCGTCTACAACGATAGCATTTCGATCACCAAAGTCGGGGAACAAGCAAGGAAAATAACATCCTTGACTTTAAAGTAGCTAATGAGCAGTTAGGAAAAAATAAAACAAAACACAACGAATTGAAAAAGAATATTTACTGATAAAAGTTTTTCATTAAAAAACGAAAACTTTACCGAATAGTATGAAACAGCCACGTCTGTTTTGAAAAAATATAAGCTCAAAAAAGTTTATAACTGTGATAAAACGCCAGTTTTTTTCAAAATAGTTTTTTAAAAGGCATTGTATCTTCTGTTCGTAAAGATACTAAACAGTATTAGGACAGGGTGACAGTTTTTCTCTATACAAACATAGGTAGTTTTGATGAAATCAAACTTTTATTTTAATCTTTCAAAAAAAAAACTGTTGTTTTAAAAGCTTCATGAGAGATAAATATTGTAATTACTTGAGAAAACCTAGAACATAGATTAACAATGTCGAATTTAACAAGTGACTCATGCGATTTAATTCAGAAAAAAAAACGATGAAAAAAATGTTCTTCTGTGGGTGGAAAACTGTCTCGAACATAAAAAAGCAAATGAAACAGTTAACACAGAAAACCTAATGCTCTCAAAAAACTCTACTTCAAAAACACTGTCGTTAGATGCGGGTATAATAAAGAGTGTTAAATTAATGTTTTACAATTATCACATGAGTTATGTTGACAATCCGCTGTCTGAACAAAAAACTGTGAAGGAATTTACAAAAACTTCAGTGTAAAATATTCTTTTATTTAAACAAAAGAAGTATGAGCAATGTCTTAAGAGAAATAATTTTAAATGTTAAAAAACCTGCTGGATATTCAAACAGTAGATATAAAAAATAAAAAGCGACCATGATCATTGAGGATTACGCACTTTTGACAAAACAATGGCCGCTGTTGGCATTATAAACCAAGAAGCGACATTTGGGTTGTCACTAAATGATAACGACATTCTTAGTAAAGATTTTTTACTTTTAGTAGATACAAACAAGAGAGTGAAATATCAGACGAAAATTGAAGAAGGCAAATCAAACAAAGCATTATAACTTTAAACAAACTACAAGAACACTCTATAAGATAAATAAATTTTTAACAGAATAACCCAGAATATCTACAGGTGTTGCTCAGTCTTAAGAAAATAGCCTAACTCTTAATCAAGCAAAGTTGTTTTAGATTTTCTAATAAAAAAATGGCTTTAAATTAATAACTCTTAAATTTTATCTCTAAAATTCTCTATCTTTTTTGAAAAACAACTGTGAAAAATATTAGAGATTTGACTGTATATAAAAAACCTGCTTAAATTGCGAACTAACAATCTAAAAATTCTGAGACTTTGATTTTTGCAGATATTAAAGCGATAATAGCAATTTCAATCTTGAAAAACACTTATTCGCGTTTTTAATTTTTTAAAGTAAAAACGATTAGTATGTTTTTAAAAAACAGACACCGCTAAATTATATTTGACACTGAGAATCAAATCTTGTTAGTTTACTATTATTGTTTCGAAAGAAGATTTCTACGTTTATATGAGAACAAAAATTAGTTTAAATATTTTAAGCTTAAAATTATATATTAGATAATTGTAGTGATAAACATTCTGATTTCGATTATCAAGCTGCGGTTCAAAGATTTTAATTTCAAGAAAATGAGAATTGACTCTTCACTTGATTTAGAAATATATGAAAAGCGTTGTTTGCTTTAAAATTATTAAAAAACTATTTTGTATTTAAAGTTTAACTTAATTAAAACAAAATTTTCGTACTTATACACAACACGCGTCTACCCTACTTAAATTTGCTTAGGAAATTTGATAAGCAATTAAAAACAATAAAATAAATAACGAAAATATTATTAAGTATAAAATTTTGAAAACAAATAATATATGTATTTATTCATCATTGAAACGTAAGAGCGCATAAACTTCTTATCCGTTGATGTATTTATTTGTTTAACTAATCAACCCGTGTATAAAACAAATTTCTTGAACGTTTTTTGTTATTTATAATAGATTTAGGCGAAATATATACGTATATTTACAGTGGTTAGTCTTTAATGTTGTTTATTTTGTCTATTATTTAATAATATTTGTTGCCGACTGTTTTGCCCAACCCTGTCATTCTTCCTACACTAGGACAAGTATATAAACAAAATAAAAAAAAGTCTTTTTAAAAGAATCGAACAGCATCTATAAATTATAATATAAGACAAGAGAGCTAATCTATCGTAGTCATGATATTTTTTCTATTCTATATATGCAAATAAATCAAAAAAACTTAATTAAAAAAGACCCAACAAAATTAATTAAACAAACGCTTGACAAATAACAAAAGATATTTAGGCAGTGTTTTTGAACCTGTTGCCACATAAAAAAAAGTTTTTGTTTATTTAGAGCTACTTCAATAATAATTCTTAATTATATACTTTAATTTTTTTTCCTTATTAAAATTACAATAGAAACTTTGGCAAAATTTGGTTCGGGGAGGAAGACGGGGGGCGTAAAAGTTATATCAAAAGCAAAAAAAGTTAAACAAAAAAGATTAATTAGAGAATTATAAATTCGAAATTCGTTGCAAGAATTTCTCAAAAGGATTTTTTTAAAATTTTAAAAATTTAAACTCTTCGAGGTAGTGTTTTAGATTTTTTTTTAAATTTTTATCACGTGATCTGATATATTTTTTTAAATATGACACAATCACTCTATATTTTGAGTGTGTATAGTATTGTCATTAGGGTCAATAAAGTTTTTCGAGTGATTTATTTTTTTGTGTAAATACCCAATATTTTCCACGTTCAAGTATTTCCGCCAACAATCGGACATGATTAGTATATACTCTTTTACGTTTCTGCTAATAATTGTGTCGAGGTTAATCATGTCGAATGTTACCGCAAGCTCTAAAAAAAGTTTTCTGGTCTTCTTTGAAATATTATCTACACATCAAATATTTTTTAAAATCCTTTCCTTGTGATTTTTTCTAAAGTTTAAACAAGTTTAATTTACTCCTACAATCTCCCCAAATTTCCAATCATCTTCTCTTTTTTTTAAACGAAGTTATTCTCCCAATAATGCCAAAAATAACATTTAATGACGAACAATCTACATTATATTCGTGTTTTATTTGTTTAATCGTAGTATGCTGACACTATTTATAAATAAACGTTATAATTCTTCATAATGAGATCTTTATATCAACAAAATAAGAATATTTTTTTACTGATTTTTTATTTTCACTACAAGAATCTTCCCAACAAGCCTAAAAAAATTATCTCCCGGTAATGAGAACTCAAAAATATCTTTATTCGACACTTATTACAATTTAAAAATTCTTTAAAAATTCGATTCCATGTAATAAGTTATTGTTTTGTTACGGTTTTTAATCTTATTATTTAAAGATTGTCTGCTTTCAATGATCTTTTTTTAATTTAAATATATTTTTTAGGCCTCTCTTTCAAATCAATTTTTGCTGATGTTTTTAACTTTGGGTCAAAAAAAGGTAAAGGGAAGGGTGGGGTGGGAGGGAGGGGGGAGAGGGGGAATATGGTCTTATATTCTAATTAGGTCCAAAATATCCGATGTTATGTGTTAAGTCCAAAAACACAGTATTGATTACAGTCATTCGCGAAAAGTGATAAAAAACACAGACAATT
The DNA here is from genome assembly GCA_014805705.1 of Cucumispora dikerogammari. NCBI lineage: Eukaryota > Fungi > Microsporidia > Cucumispora > Cucumispora dikerogammari. Next base: position 8,355 of record SBJP01000416.1, on the reverse strand, counting down.
ACTATATCGAAAAGCATTTAAAAAAGGAGGAGCGGATTTTCGTGGTTTTCGCTGCAAAAATGATCGAAAACAAACTTTTCTGTTTATCCGACCGTGTTACTAAAGATTTTTGCCTTTTATTTTTTGATTTTTTTTCTTAATTGCACTGCAGTAGATTTTTACTAGATTAAATTATAGTGTGTAATCTGAAACTCAAATAGATGAAACGAATGTTTTTGAAATTTTAAAATATCTTTAAAAAAATTGAAATGCTGTCGATTCAGAATAAAACAAAGTATCGTTTGTTTTTATACATTTAATATTACTTCCTTTACACTGTATGTTGTTTTTTAACAATGTTTCTCGAAATATCATTTGCAAACTAGTCTTTTTATTTTATTGCGTATAAATTAGATCTATGCGATCAGTATACATAACATATAATAAACTTTTCTTTATATGATAAAGCGTTTATATATTTCTATATTTTGAAGACAATCTCATTATTTTCCGATGTGTTAACCAATTACATATCAAGTAAGCAATTATCTACAGCTGCATCAAATCTGCGAGTCTTAATATTATTTTAATTTGTGTCTTACTAGATTGTTCGTATAAATATAAAAGTTTTCTACGTATTATGGTAGAGATATCTAGATTTAATTTGAAATTATTTGTTGCTTCGATAAACATATAGTTTTATTGTAATAAGTATTTTTCGGAAAAAATCTAATATAAAATATCTCCTATTTTTTGCTTCATTAAGGCACGTTTCAATATAAAAATAGAATGAACATTTTATTTTATTAAAAATTATAAAATAACAACATTATTGTCGTTCTCTCTCCCACTCTTGAAAAACCTCTATGTCATTTAACTTTGCGATTTTAATTTCGTCAAACTCACTTAACAGGCGAGTGCTTATCACCACTTGTTAGTAAGATAAGCTAAGCTTTAATATATTTTTGCGAATCCCGATCTCGCCACTGAGAACAAACTTAGCGTCTTAAACCTTGTTAGTATTGATTCCAAACAGAACAATAAAATAAAAGGTATTTCAGTAATATTTTTATGTTTATATTCTGCTCGAGCATTCACATTGTGTACTTTTATACTGTTTATGGTTGTCTTATACAACGACTTATCACAAATAAGGCTTAAAAATCAGCTCGCATGGTTGATATATTAACCCGTCTATTCGGGATGCATCTTTTATAATATATTTTTGTTTTTAAAAGAATTTTAGTCTCGCAAGTCGATAAAGTACCAAAATGAAAATTAATTATATTTGAGTATTCTCCAGATAGTTTTGATAAAAATCATTAAAGTCGTGCATGTCGTTTTTTAGTTGATTTTTTAAAAAAATAAAATATGTCATATCTAGATAAAACATTTGACAAATTTTCTAATAATCAGTTTACGTTTATTTTGTGATTAGTAGAAAACTTTTGTTTTTTTTTACAAATTAATTTTGTTAGTTCAATTAGCAAAGATTTTTTTTCTACTAAGAGACGAGTGTTCTCTAGTAACAACTCGCTTTATAAACAGCAAGAATTTTAAAAAAGCTCGATTATAATTGAAACATCATCATTATATAAATAATTTCAGTAGAAAAAAGGAAAAAATATTTGTTTTTATTTTATATTCGAAAAAAAAACAAATAAAAACACAAAAACAAGACACAATTTTTAATAATAAAGAGTGATAATAACAAGGGATCTATATATTAATGTTATTGATAATATAATTCAAGTTTACTTACATCGAAATAAAGTAGATAAAAGAAAGTTTTGATATCAGGTTGAAGTTATAAAATACATAAACACAAGAAAGTAAAAAAGCCAAGACGTATTCATAACAAATTAATATGAATTTTCATTCTTTTTATAAAAACGTTTTATATAAAAAGCAAAAAAATATAATTTTTTAAACGACTAATAAACTCAATTTTAACTAATTTTTTTTTTGAAAGAATCTGTTTTTTTACTATCGTGTCTTATATATTAAGCTTTTTTTCAGATTCTTTCTTTATGTGAATCATTAATTGTTTTACTATCTTATTACGTTTACTATTTTTATATAAAAAATTCATAAAAACATTATCTTTTTTTTAAGAATTGAATGTCAATCATAAACTATATCTCTGTTCAGAAGAATGAGTGCAGTTATTTTGTTTTTAGTATAAAATATCGCAAATATATAAATAGAAAACAAAATTGCATTGTTTTTTAAAAGATTTATAAAACGAACACACTTTTTAAAAATATACACTATATTATATTGTGATCAAAAAACTTCATATTAATTTCAGACAAGTTTCAACAAAACCCCGCTTGATAAACTAGAGAAACAAGCTTTATATTATGCGGGTAAAGCGAAGAACTCAGTTTTTGTTAAATATTTTCTTAACACACAAATTATATATGTGTTTTATAAGATGAAAAACATATTCGTAGCGTATGTTCGTAACAAAATTTAAAATCTTATCAAAAAAAAAACAATATTTAATATTATTCTTATGTCTTTATATAAAAATGTTTCTATTACTTGTTATAGTTTTTGTTTGTAAGTCTAATCAACGTTTTCAAGATTTATTTATTTTTGTTTTTTAAATTTTTATTTTAATTTTTTTTAGAATTAACTGAGGTTTCATAGTCTTTTTTTCCATATTTATTTAAATTTTTAAAAAAGTGTTCAACTGTTTTTTGGTTTTTAGGTTTTTGATACTATATGATTGTGCTTTTTCAAAAGTTTTCGAGCACTAAGCAACGCAAGCAAATTGTTTTTTTACTTTTATGATGCCGCTCTGATTATTCAATAAAAGAGTTTTGTAGACTATACATAACGATGCGTCTATTTATTTTATCAATGCGTTTTATTCGTCAATTTTGAGTGGTTTAAATTAATGTTTTAGTAGAAAAAAACAAATATCAGATTGGTGAGTATACAAACATTGTCAATCTGATAAGGTTACTTGCGTGAATCAAAGATAAGATAAAAAGATTTTTTGTTTTGTTTTTTTAAATTGAACAGACTCACATAAAAAAGTTTTAGTGTAAAAATGTAGCTGATTTATTTTTATAGAATGAAAAATGTCTTTTTGTTTTTATATATTAAAAAGATAGCTTTTGAATAAATATAAAATCTCAGTGTGTATGAAATGAAAAAATCTTTGTTGCTAAACGAATAATTGCAAAACCTTGAATTAAAACAAATAGAAAAAGAAACAAATTAAAATACAGTAATTGAATATAATACGAAACAACAACTTCGTACATAGATAAATGAACAGTTTCTGTTTTTAATTATCTTTTTTTTTATAGAGTTTTTTGCACTTTAACCCACAATATGCGTAACAAGTTGATTTCTGTTAACGTTTATTATATATTTTTATGTTTTACATCTTTATATTATGTTTAAATGTTCATAATTCTGGGAGTGGAGTCGATTGTAAAATGTTGCTATTTTATATTTACGAGGTCCTGATTTACCATATGAACTCAAGTGAGAAAACGATATATTGCTTATTTAATATGTTGCGTTTTTCAACTTTTTTTTAATTTTTATTAAATGTCTTGTTTTCTATTTACACTAAAAAGAACTTTTTTCTATTTGCTTTCGTCTAAATATTTTGTCGTTTTTACATACAATAAAGCCTTAACTTTTGCCAAAATTCGAGATTTAAAATTAGTGACGAATTAAAGAAACTATACTTGATAAAAAAGAAAATAAAATTACACGCCTTCCTAAAACAATATAACAAGATTTTTTTTGTTTTTTATATTGATGTTTTTATAGTTGATTATATCTTTAATCAATTAATATTCATGCTCGTTCACATTTCCAGAACTCCTTAATAGTTTTTAATGTTTTTAAGGCGTTTCGTTATTGGTTATTTTATTAGTATCGGCCGCTTTTATTTCAGAAAAAACTAGATGTTTACGGTTTTTTATCTGTAATGTTTTTCAGTCCTTAATGTTTGTTTTTTAAAATCGACCGATAACATGGCGTTTTCAGTACATTGGATATCAATACTCTTTTTTAATGATTTTTATCTAGGGTTTTTAAAAAGTCAAGTTTTTGTTCGTATTCTAAGTCAAAAATCAATTATGAACAAATCAACGTTTATTTACAATGTAATTGAAATAATTAGCTATTATTTATTTTTTTATCATATTTCATTCTGTATCACCAAATATGTCTGTATTTTTTTAGATTCAATTGTTTAAATTTTTTATAAAAAAGATCCCCTTCGACCTTTTAAACAACTAAAGTTTATTTCAAACGATTAGAATAAAGTTAAAAACCCTGAATAAATACAAGATTCATTGTCTGTAAATAAATAGCTTGTTGTGTTTTTCGTAAAAGAAAAAAGGTTCAGTTTTGATATCTTTTTTATAGATCGTGTGTGATGAACAATTGTCTAATAAAAAAAAATGTTTATTTTAGCAATAATCAAAATTATATTTAAATCTATAGTTTTTTTTAAAATGACCGAAGTCAACAGACTTTTTCAGAGTTAAAAAATTAAACTGTTTTTTATAACCAAAGGTTTCATTTTATCAGAGCAATTAAAGTTTGCGCAAAGCATTAAAAGAACTTACTTTAAAATTATATAACTCTTAATAGCGTTTATAGCTATACTCTTTAAGGAAAACAATTTATAAAATATTAAGCTTTCATCTGGATTATATATATTACGTAGTATACAGCTTTTTTGCTTTTATTTAAACAATTAATGAAGATTTTTAAAATCTTTTTTTCTTCGTTTTTTACCTGGCCCGGAACTTTACGTAACTTATATTCATTTCGTTTTATTGTTTCTCAAAAGAAAACCTTTCGTTTTTTTTGAAATTACTGTTTTTCACCTCTCTTATAAAATAATCGACTTCTGAGTGTAAAACAGCATCATTGATTAGAACACATAAAATTTTGCAAGTATATATTTATTTTAGAAATTTGTTATTTATCTCTGAAAACCCGACGTTTTTGGACGTTAATAGCTTTTATAATGCTTTTTGATGTTTTAAAAACAGTTGTCTGTTTTTTTATATTTTCTAATATAGAACGTATCAAAATTTCTTGATTTTTTTTTGTACCTAAATTATCTGCTAAAGATTTTAAAGGCGGGCTGTTGTTTTGATTATTATATTCGATGATCTCAATTTTTGGTTCTGCTGTTAATCTTGTATATTTTTTTCTTCTTTTTATTGCTGGTCTTGATTGAAGTTTGTTGGCGAATTAAAGAGTTGGCAAATATAATATAGTGTTGTATTAAAAGATAGAATTTTTAATTAAAAAAACAGACAAAATAGAGTTGGCAAAAGACAGAGACTTTACTGTATAGTGTTGTATTAGAGAAAGTTTTCAATAAAAATTAGGCGAATTATAGAAATTGGCAAATGATAGAACTGAAAAAAGATAAAATCTTTATGTATAGTTGTCACCTATCATAAAAGCAAAATTCTTTTTATTAATTAAAATCTCGTTTTTTTGCGTGGCTTTATACTGTTACAAGCTAGCCTTAGACATTAAATTAAAATCACGTAAACGGTTTTTATTCAGATTGAAAGTTAAAAATACATTTTTTTCAAATATTTACTGAATATAATATTCTATATGTTATTGAAAAACTGCGAAGTGCTTGTTTCTGCTTTATACTAAATATTATCCCGTCTTTTACTAATATTATATCTATGTTTCGTAGCATTAAATCCAGGCCGTGAGTGTTTGTGAAAAACTATTATAGTAGAAATATTTTTTAATACTTTTTATTTAAGTTTCTCACCGTGGAATTTTGTGATAAACTTTTTTTAAACAAACAATTGTTTTTTTTGTATCTGAAACAGTTTATTACATTTTCTTACGAAAATGCAGTAATATTTTGTGATAAACCATTTTAAGTTTTTTTTCTTTTGTATTATAAATAAAATATAGCAAGTTTTTTAAGAGTTCTGTGAAATTTTATGATAATTTATTTTAAATGAATATTTAATTTATTATATTAAAAACAATTTATCACAAAAATTTTCACAAGAACACTTAAAAAAACACGAATTTACGCATGCAAACAAACAAATATACTGCTAAAATGTTCGAAGCGTATTACTAATTCTGATTTGGTAAAAAAGTTCGCTCGTTTTTTTAAAATATGTGTTTTGTTTATCTGTTTTTATATCGTTAGTAAATAGATTATTTTGAGTCTATATCTTCTGTATAGCACCTAAGCACATTTTTGCAAAAAAGTTTTTTCTTCGATGTCTTTGTTATAAACTTTGTGTTTCTATACTAGATGACGAGTTTATAGTTTTGATCGAATATTAGTTGTAAAAAAGGGAAGTTTTTTTTTATGTTGAAAATTATAAAAACGAAAATAAAAAAAAAGTTAACTTATCTTAATAAAAAAGTTATGTGAACACCTAATTCTTCGATTATCTCTCACTCGTTAAATACTAAAGCACACGTGTCGTTCAAAAAGCTTATTATAAAAACCCCTTCGTGTTAAAACTTTCGGAAGACATAAGACGCTTGCTTAAATCTGAGTTAAATTCGCGTGCTAAAAACACACTAGAACTATATGTTCAAATCTGTATTGTTGAAGCTCGCATTATACTTTCGTCAGCAATTTTCGACACATTCAGCAAAGTAATTCCTTACTTGTAGTATTCAAAAAAAAACGAAAGTTTTTTCAAGTTAGAGATTGTTGAGTCTAACTCTTTAAAAATACATGCGGTTAAAGAGCTGTCACTTTATGTTTAACGCTGATGTCTCGATAAACTATATTGTCTAGTATAATATACATATGTTTCTATCTAAAATCAAAAAAAATTTTTATACGAGATTTTAAACACTTTTAAATCTACAATTTGACCTTGTGACCCTGGTTGATAAAAAACTTGTGTATAGATTAAACACTTTTTTTTAAAAATATGTTCTTGTATTTCAATGAGTATAAATTCGCCATCATTATTCAAATGTAAAATTTTTCATGTATCCAAGCTCAGGTGAAAGTATGGCAAGTTTTCAAAAAATATGCGGCAAGCTTTTTTAAAAAAGAGTAACACCAAGTAAGTTTGAAAAAACTGTATATCATCGTAAAAACATAGCTAATCCCGATTTAAAACCGCATATTCTAATAAATCAAATATGTGTTCAACTAGTCGCTCTTGTGTGTTTTTTAGAACTATATGTACTAGATACAAAATTTGTGAGAGAATGATTTGCTTTTGAACGATAGACATAAGTCGAATTAATGAAATATATGTTTTAAGTTAATATGACACGTTTTTATAGAATTCGCACTAAAATGTTTTTGCCCAGGTGACCGATGAGATGATGATCTCAATCAGCTTCTATCAAGTCCCACTTAAAATCAGACAAATAAATAAATGTTTTTTATTAATGATAAAGTTTAAAATATTATATTATTATGAAAACGAGTTCCCTTTAGTATTAATTCGTTGAGTGTAACATTTGTGAGTAAAAAGTAATCAATTGGCGACTATATTTTTCTAAATCTATTTTTGTTTTGTTAGTCAAACAACTATTCTTGTATTTTAAAGAACAAAAATTTCCACGTCACAATTCAATAAAAACGAAACATAAAAGTTAAAAAAACCACATCACAAAATCAGAGTTGTTTTTTGTGATACTCACGTAAGTAATACAACGCAAATTGATTTTCAGATAATAAGCTCGATAAATGGTGTATTTTACTGTTTTTTAAAACAGTATTGTGTAAAAATTCGCGATTTTCATTTATAATACAAAAGAAAAAAACACATGTAAAAAACTGACACACGTTCTTAAGGCAATATCGTAAGAAAGAGTAATAAAATATTTTAAATGTAAAAAGCTAATGTTCATTTAAAAAAGTTTTTCACTTCTTTCACGCGAGACTACTTAAATAAAAAGTACTGAAAATATATTCTTACTACTTTAATAGTTTATCACGAATTTTAACGCCACACTGTCTTACAGTTATTATGCTTTATTAATATGTTTCATATACACCTATTAAAACAATACTGGTTTCTAAATAAATTAAAAAAAGCAAAAAACTTAAATTTTTATTGATTAGAGAAGCATGTTATTTTTTATCAAGACATTATGTCAAGATACTCTGTTAAACAAGCTATGAGGACAAGCATAAGAAGATGTGAACACACGTACAAGCTTACAATCACTGCTTTGATTTTTAAAACGCAATCAAATCATAAGATTATATCGACATAAAGTAAAGAAATCTTCTTCATGAATCCTCCCACGTTATCTCAGCTCTTTGATAAAAGTAATGATCTAAGTTTTTCTGGCAACAAGGTTGGTTATTTATACAATTTAAAAGCGAAAAAATATTTTAATTGTAATAATGAGACC
>SBJP01000415.1:0-15451 GCA_014805705.1 Cucumispora dikerogammari | reverse complement strand
AGCCTCACATGAATGAATAGTGTTCATGTGTATTATAATGCATTGATTTTTGTTGACATTAAACCTGGCTCTTGCTTTAAAACTGCATGATATCACTTTGCAAGCAAGTGAGATGTTTTTGAATTCCTATTCTTTACAATAAACGGAATTGATTTTATGGTTGCAGATTTAGAGAACAGTATCGAAAACCCATCGATTGATTCAAAAGTACTACCAACTGAAAACTTGTCTTTTAACTGGTTTGCTCTAATCAGATTAACATCGTTTGTATTCGGCTGCATGGCGGGGCACAAACTGATATAGTTAAACGTTTATTTATATTTTTAATTTGCCGAGAAAAGTTCTATATTTTATATTTACGAAAAAAAAGTTCTATATTTTATATTTAACAAAAAAAAGTTCTATATTTTATATAAACGCAAAAAAAAGTTCTATATTTTATATTTACCAAAAAAAAGTTCTATATTTTATATTAATGGCTTTTTTCTTCTATATTTTATAATGCCCCTATTATTTTATATAAAATTTAAAATAATGGGTAAATAATATAATTATTTCTATAACAGGCAAGCGTTAAAATAAGGCCCTAATTAATTCCCATAATAAATGACATCTCATTATAAATAATATACTACTTATTTTAACAAAAGAAGTGTTTTTAGACTTAAAATAATTAAGAACTTATTTTAAAGTTAGAGGCTATTAAAATAAGTTCTATATTAATTATAATATAATATAACATAATGTTATTTATTTATTATAGGAATTAATTAGTGACAAATTTTATCGGCCTCTAACGTTAAAATAAGTTTTTAATTAATTATAATAAAAAAAATATTTACTATAGAGCTATTTTAACAACAAGAAAAACGATTAGCTCTTAAAAAAGTTTTAGCGAATTTGTAATAATTTTGTTTGCTAAGTTTGATAAAAAAAAACTAAAAAAATGTGATTTTGAAAATAAATATTTAAATAATTTGGTTTTTTGTAAATTGTTAACGAAAATAGCAAAATGTAACTACCATAAAAATAAATAAACACTACTTCTTTTCAATTTATTCTAAGTTTTGTTTATCTGATTAGCATCTCTTAAAAAGATTATATATGCACATCTGACGCTGCATTATTCACAATTATTGTTAATTTTCTGTCTAACGTTTTTTGTATTATACAGTAGGCGAATTGAATTTTTTTTAAACCGAACAGAATAATGTTCTAAATATTCGGTGTTTTTGTTTACGCTTAACTTTTTTTTATTTATTGAATTAAGATCTCTAATTAAATATTCAACATATTTGCATTAATAATTATAGTGACTAGTTTCTTTACCTTCAAAAAACTTGTTATATAGCACATAAGAATTATGTATCAATATTTGAATAATATACAGTGTAAAACTTTGAGCCTTATGGTAGTCTTTCGATTAAGTAAATAATATTTGATCATTTGATCAAACGTGTTTGCCATTCCATATATTTATTGTAATCGGTTATACTCTCAGGAAAACCAGCTCAAAAATATTCGCGTTTTTTTTTAAATCTAAAACGTAAATATAATTGATACTAGCCTATTATTATTCTAAATTATAACTTCAAAACTTTTCTTATAGAAAATAACACGCGCTTCTTTTTTAAGTGGTTTTTATTGAAGTAAGACTAGCCGAATCGAATTCCTCTGTCACTTAACGTCCCGCACATATAAATTAATCTATTTAATAAAATTTAAGGCAAAAAAATGAATTGTATTAATTGTTTATATACAAACGTTTATTATTTTTTGTTAGTTTGCTTGTAGGATCTATGACTGTCTAGTTAATACTGCATTTTTCACTACATATTTTTATATTAAGAACATATCCTGTTTTAGAACAAGCACATATATAAAATTTCATGCTCCATTTATCCAGCTGCATTGAGTTATATACGCTGTTTTTCATTTTGATTTTAAATAGCACCACACCCTTGTCTATAGCAATATTTTTCTACGGCTGATAAATACTTGAAAACAGTGTTTCTAGGTATTTAACTATTTTGCATTTTTGATTAAGCTTATTGCTGTTTATATTTTTTTCTGATACAAAAGTGAGAATACTATTTATGTCCTTAAATTTTTTCTAAGTCATTAAACTTGATAATCTTTTATTATAAACATATTTTTTCTTCTTGTTCCAACAAAAAGCAAATTTTAACACACGCTGTAAACCTATCAAAGTATATATTGACGAAATTTTTTTTATTTCAAGAAACACTAATATTGCGTGTTTAGTAAAATTTTTTTATACTTTTTGAGTTAATTTCTAATAAACATTTTTATAATAAATCCGATGACCTCGTCTGTCAGAAACAACGAAATAAACTTTTCTTCGATTTGAGAAACTTAAATCTTTATTTTTTCAAAGAAATTAAATGATTTACGTTTTTGTAAATGTATTCTTGACTCTAGTAATTTTTATCTTTATAAACGGCAAAAATTTTTTGTAGATAAATGTATTAAGTTAGAGTTGTATTGGCTCAGATCTTCAGCACCAGTTTCGCTCGTTTTAAAACCATTAGATCGCTATTGTTTTCCATAAAAGCCAATTAAGGTCAGAAAAAAATTTGTCAAAATCGATATCAATATTAAATTTTTAAAAAATTACATATATTTTGTTTGTTTAATTTAAGTTGTATTGTAGTATGTACAAAGCTTTTAAAAATTGAATACATCGTTATAATCAATGTTCCAAATTAAAGAAAAACTGTAACAAGGCGATTTAAAGTTTAATCTTTGTAAAAAAAAAAGGTTTAAACTTAAAGCAAACTGGTAAAAAAAAATTTAATTTATAACAAAGTCAATAAAAAATAATTAAAATTTAAATCGATTTAGTAAAAAATGTTTTAAATTTAAATCAATTTTTTTTCGGAGTTTAATTCTTTGAAAAAGATAAAACTAAAAACACGATAAAAGAATAAAAATAAAGCGTTTTTTAAGTAAAAATAACACATGTCTATAGCACCGAAAACATTAAACGAAGCAAAAAAACATGATCTGTTATTTTAATTAACAAATGATCAGTATTATAGTAAACTAACCAAAAAAAAAGAAAGTCTTAGAAAAAAAGCCAAATTTTTTTGTAAAGAATAGTAATTTGTTTATTGTTTAAAATGCGAAAGAAAAACAATATTTTTGTGATTATGAAATACATGAAATAAAAAATATAAAAAAAGTTATTATTTGCCTAAACATATATATTGGCAAAAATTTATTAAAAAATCTGTCAAAAACAAATACGTTGAGATAACAGTAAAACACATTAACATTACATATCTAAACGTATAACTCTATAAAAAAAATACCAATATTTACGCCCCATATTCCCTTAAAACTAAAAATGGGCTGTTTAAGATTATTTTTGTAAACACAAAGATCTTAAACAGCACATTTCTATAATCACAAATAATTTTAAACCTCACATTTCTATAATCACAAATAATTTTAAACATCACATTTCTATAATCACAAATAATTTTAAACAGCACATTTTTTAAACTTAATAATTTTAAGGGCACATTTTGTAAAATAAATATTTACGTCAACTGCCTCTCGAATACAGCTAAACGGAACATTTTTAAAAACACACATATAAAAGTTTAAACACAAAAAACTAATACTAAAAATTTTAAGCCGAAACTGTCGAACTTAAAAAACTAAACTCAGAAAATCGAACTTAAAAAACCGAACGTAAAAATTAGAATTTGTAAAACAAAATCGAAAAATCAAACCTAAAAAACCGAATCTAAAAAACTGAACTGTAAAACCGAACTTAAAAGAATAAAACTAGAAGACTTCCCCTGAGAAACTGAACTGTAAGACCAAATCTTTAAAACCAGATCAAAAAAATTAAATCTAAAAAACTAAACTTAAAAACCAAATTTAAAAAACCGAGCCTGATAAACTAATCTTAAAAAACAAACCTGAAAAACTGAATCTGGAAAACCGAACCTAAAAAACTGAATCTGAAAACTAAATTTATAAAAAACGAAACTGAAAATTGGTACTTAAAAAAACTGAACCTGAAAACTAAACCTAAAGAAACGAACTTAAAAAATAGTACTTAAAAAACAGTATCAAAAAAATACTCAAGACAAACTTAAAAACCGAACTTAAAAAAGTAAACCTGCAAAATCGAATCTATAAAAACAGCATCTAAAACTTGAATCAAAAAATTTAAAAATCAAATACAGAAGTAAAAGTCAAACATAAAAAAACGACTTTATCTTTTATATTTGAACTTTGTAGGTTGATTTTTAAAAATTGTTTTCTAGTTCGGATTTCAGAATTTGTTTTTTTTATGTCAGTTTTTCTGAAACAGTTTTTTAGATAATGTTTTTCAGTTTCAGTTTTTTAATTCGTTTTTTTTCAATTTGTTTTTTCAGGGTTAGTTTTTTAGATTCGTTTTTTTAGGTTTGGTTTTTTATTTTTGGTTTTTCAAGTTTAGTTTTTCAAATTTAGTTTTTTAGGTATGAGTTTAGGTTTAATTTTTTAAATTCGTTTTTTAAGTTCAGCTTTTCGAATTAAGTTTTGCAGAATCGATCAGTTTTTCAAAATCGATTTTCAACGTACTATTTTTTTATGCTTCGAAGTTTGCAGTTTGATTTTTTAGATTCAGTTTTTTAAGTTCGATTTTTGCAGTTCCAGTTTTTTAGTTTCGTTTTTTTAGATCATATTTTCAAGTTCGATTTCTCAAGTTTAGTTTTTCAAGTAGTTTTTCAGTTTTGTTTTTCAGTTTTTCCGTTTCAGTTTTTCAGTTTTTTAGTTTCAGTTTTGCAGTTTCAAATTTTTAGGCTTAATTTTTTAAGTTCACTTTTTTTTTTTTACTTTTTTAAGAAATATTTTGAAGTTCAGGTTTCATAAGTTGGATTTTTTAGATACTGTTTTTTAAGTACTATTGTTCAGCTTCGTTTTTAGGTTTGTTTTTTTCAGCTTCGTTTTTTTCAAGTTCGTTTTTTCAAGTAATATTTTTTAAATTTAATTTTTTATTTTCGTTTTTGTTAAGTTCGATTTTTTATTTTCGTTTTTGTCAGATTAAATTTTTCGAGTTCGAATTTTCAAGTTTAATTTTTTAGGATTGACTCTTCAAGTTTAATTTTTTGGTTCGGTTTTGGAAATTTGATTTTTTTTACTAGTGTTTGTGTCTGTTGACAGATAGCATTTTTAAAAAAAACATAGTGACAACATTTTTTTTTTACGAAAAAACTTATTTAATAAAAACATTTTTACAAAAAAAAATTTCTGCCAAAAAAACGATAACAAAAAAAATTTACACTCGAAAAAAAATTTTTACTTAAAAAAATTACTATAGTAAAAAAAATTGTTCACGAAAATAAGTCAAAAACCTTTAAGAGTTAACACTAATTGTGCCCAGTTTAATTCTAAAACGACGAATGCCAAATACAATTAATTTAAGCGAATACGCGAGAGATAATGATGAAATTAGATTTTTTTTTCGTTTCTTAATTTGTTTTCAAAATTCGCTTTTGTATTTACTGCCACTAATAAAGACTCAAACCTTGTTTATAAAACATTAAAAAAACTTTTTTTAGTGAGAGGTCTTGGAAAATATTTCATACAGACAATAAAAGCAAATTTACTGCAAGAATAATTAAAGAACTTATTAAGTCATAAAATATTAATGAAGTGCACGATGCTCTATACAGGCCACAGACTTAAAATTAAATTAAGCGTTTTAATAAAACTTTTAATCGAGAATAAAAAATATTTAAGTTTATTAATTAAACAGAAATATATAGACAAACTGGATAAAATCGTTTATCAATATAATATATCGAGACACAAAGTTACATCTATTTTCTCATTTATTTTATTTCGGGATTACAATTTACTCGACAAAAATTTTAGTGATCTGAATTGTTTTACGATATACAAAAAACCAGAGACAACTACTTAAAATATATAAAACCGTACAATGTTAAATATGAATTGAAATTGGCGCTCAAGATGTGTTTGTAGGCAATCTCTTTTTTGTTGCGAAGAAATTTAACTCGGCGTTTAAAAAAAAGCGTCTCTTAGAGAGTTATTATCTGAAAATATTCTACACTTTGATTTAGTTTTAATCGCTTACGTAGATGTACAAAGAAATGTTCAAAAAGAAACTTTTTTTTACTTTTTATAAGACCCTAATCAAAAAAACAAACTGGCTTTCAAAACCCTAATTCTCGAAAGCATTTTCTGCAATTATTCATCTCGCTGTTTGGCTGAATTTTTTTTATTTTTTATTAAAAAAAAAATCAAGAGTTTTATTGAAAAAAAAACAGAGTGCAAAAAATAGAAAAAAAATAAAATACGGAAAACAAAAAAAACAAAAAATGCAAACTTGTATCTTTTAAGTTACCGTAGAAAGGAAAACGAAAAACTCGAATCGAGTCTCTGCGACAGTTTTTTATATATAGATTTGAGCAAGATTTTTTCAAACTAGCTAATTATCGAGTAAGAGTTTTAGGTTGTGCTTTAGACATTCGATTTTATCACTAAAACAATTTTTTCTACGTCTATAGAGTATACTTACTACGTTTTATGACTATGTTTTTTTGTCATATATTCAACTTGTTTCAATTCAACATTTTTTAAATCTGTCATATATGACACATTTAACCATTTCAATGATTTTTGAATGTGTCATATATGACAGATTCGACTAATTCAATAATTTTTCAATGTTTTATATATGACACATTCGCAGTAAAATGATTATTAAACATTTTTTAGAAAACCTATAATATTATTTTTTTATATTTCTTTTTTTTTTAATTCGAATCAAACGTCGCTTCTATATTCTATTTTTTTTATTTATTTTAATTTATTAAGTTAAATAAAAAGAATTTTTTTCTTTATCGGTTAAATTAGCTTATATTTTTTTATAATTTAAATGTAACAAACAAAAAAAAAGCTTTTTTTAACAATATTTACTTGTTTTTTACTGTTAAAATAAAATTTATAATAAATGTTTTTTATTATAATCAATATAAAACAGATTTTAACAAAAAGTAAGTTAAAATAAGTCTCTAATTAATTTCCAAAAAAACAAATAACATTTCATTATAATCAATATAGTTCTTATTTTGGCGCCATTTAACGTTAAAATAAGTTTTTAATTATTTTAAGTTTAAAATAGTTATTATTTAAAATTGGACTAAGGACTTATTTTAACAAAACATTCGTTAAAATATGTTCTGTATTAATTATAACAAAATAATATTTTTTTACGATAAAAATTTATTAAAAACTTATTTTAACGCCTGCCTATAATCAAAATTTTAAAAAAAATTTTAAAAAAAGCGTTTTTTATATATAAATAAAATAAGGCATATTTCACAAGATATATATTTTAACGCTACAGTTGGTCGTATATGTATGTAGAATGTTAAATTTTTTTTTACGTAAACCATAAAGTTATATACAATTTAAAAAAAATATGAAAAAATTTAAAATGATATGTGGTCAAAAAAATAATGTTAATACTTTCTTTGATATAATAAAAAAACGGGTTTGTTTCAACATTTGGTTATTTTGAAAATAATGTAATTTTAACTGAGTTTTATAAACAGAAAACAGCTTCACAAATGATACACTCTTATAATCAAGTTATGAAAGCGTAGACGAGTTTGATCAGGTGCTTAAGTCATATTTCACTCAAGCAAAAACAAGAAATAAACAATAAACATGCGATATGTGTTGTAAAGCACATGTTTTATAAAACATTTAGTAAATCAGAAAACAAAATAAATTCTAGTTTAATTTTTGATCGGGTTGTATACGATACTTGTTAAAAAAACTGAAGCGATGACGGTTTAAATATACAGCAAAAAAGCCAATGATCGAAAACAAAACAATACTTATTTATTTAAAAATTGTTGAAAAGCATATTCTAGATAAATTACTAAATAAAAATACAAGACTGCATACAGCTTTATGCATTAATATATGTAAAAATATTCATTTATGTTCAATTTTATTTATTAATATATCATTTTCCTGTCTACTTTAACATTTTTTCAACTAAACACAACATTTTCATAATTAAAACTGACTTTTTCACATTTATTTCTAACAATTTTTCTAATCAAAATCAACATTTTTTTAGTCAATCTCAACATTTTTTTAGTCAATCTCAACATTTTTTTAGTCAATCTCAACATTTTTTTAGTCAATCTCAACATTTTTCTGATTAATCCATACATTTTTAATTAAACCCAACATTTTCCAATTCGATTACAACATTTATCGTTCAATCACAGCACTTTAAATAAAATCAACATTTTATCAAATATGTCAAAAATTGTATAGCTGATAATAGTAAACATTAGAGAGAATACAAATGCACTTATAGCATTAAAGTTTTGCTATTACTATAAGTATTTTAGTTTTAGGTTTAAAAAAAGATTAAGAACAAATTTTATTGTTTGGCATATGATCGCTGTGCGTTGTAGCGTGAAAATTGGATCAGCGTGAAAATTGGGATTAAACTTTTCTATAGAAAAAAAATTTTTATTGTATTTTTTATTAAGTAGCCTCGCGTGAAAATTGGGAGCAATTGTTTTCTATTAAAATTACTTAATTATTTTTGTAAATTACACTTAATCCGATTTTCACGCAAATGATCCTAAAATTTGGGAGTAACCATTTTAACAGCAAGATTAAATTTTTTTAATAGAAAACAAATACTCTCAATTTTCACGCGAGGCTACTTAATAAAAAATACAATAAAAATTTATTTTCTATAGAAAAGTTTAATCCCAATTTTCACGCTGATCCAATTTTCACGCTACAGACGTCTATTTAAATGAAGTTTTTCAAAATTTCTATTGGGTCTCAAAAACAAATATAACTAAACATTTTATAACTTCAATTAAATGTATTAAATTTAAGATCAGACAAAAAAAAAGTTTTTCAAATTCATACAAATCGCCAATTTGTTTATTCAGTTTAAAGTTAAAATCATTAAAGCTCGCAGGGCTTCTAATTTATTTATATGATATCTTAAGTTACTTTATTATTTTGAAAATCCTGCAAAACGAAAAGAGTTTAGTTTGTTTAAAATCTCTCTTGAATACAAAGTTTCTATCGTAAACAATTTAACTAATTGATTGATAGAAATAGGAGGTCTTGTGAAGGTGGGGTGATGAGATGGGGTGAAAGAGACGGAGAGCAAAAGTTGTATCAAAATGAAAAAATAAATCAGAAATGCAATTGTTAGAGCGTTATAATGCTTTTTAATCTTATCGAAGATGTAATAAAAGGGATTTTTTTTATTAAATTTTTTTATAGCGTAATTGTTAAGAAAAAAATTATTTTTTGATAGTCTTTCTTTTTACACTTTAGTTTTTTATGTTGTTTTTTGGTTGTTGTGTTTATTTTGGGCTTTTCGTGGTAAAATTTGTTTTCTTTATAATAATAATTATGACTTTTATTTATTTCTCAAAATAAAACAACATGAAATCGAAATGTTTTGCAATTTTACGATCAAATAAATATTAAAAAGGAGGCTGCACGCGTACAAAAACGAAAAAAAATATTTTAAAAAAAAAATTAAATCTCTAAAGATTTGTTTATTTCATTGGTTTCGTCAAATTTACACGTTTTATACAATCGTTTAGTCTTTACTCGCCTTTTTTAAATTTTTTAAGAGAACTCGATCTGTAATTAAAAATGAGTTTTTTTGATTTACTATTTAAAATTTAAGACCGAATGAGTAACGATCAAATTAAGCATATATTTTTTTTACCACTAATTTAAAACACTTTTTTATTAATTATAACTGGGGCAACCTATTGCCATTTTATGGCAAAAATGAGATAAATGCCATTTTTGTGTTTTTAAAAATTGTTTTTTGAAATAATATTGTTTCAGTTTTTATAGTAAATATTATAGGACTTTCAAACAAATATATATATATTAATCAAAAAAACTTATAAAATAAAAAATATCAATTTTTATGATTTCATTTAGTAAATAAAAGAACATAAAATAAAAAATTAACAAAATTTCTTTGCATAGACCATGACTAAAACACAAAAAAACACAATCTCAAAAACTGAAACGCTATATTGAAGAATTTAATGATTTTATATAATTCTCTCGATAACAAACTTTTTTGTTAGTTATGCTACGTTTTAGTAAATGGATAAAAAAACATTATATCACCGCACACATCAAAACAATAAAGCACTAAAACAAGACTAATTCAAATTTAATTGATTCTAAGCAAACGCTTTTTAACGAAAAAAAAGATTCTTTTACAGAAATCATCACAGGGGCTTTTCTTTCTGCAAACATATTTCTACATAAACTTAAGCATCCTGCCATTAAAACACTATTTAAGAAGCTCAACCAACCTATACATAAAGAGACTACTTGTAGACGGGCCACGGACAGGCTGTTATTAGGTTAAAGCTCGATATAAGAAAAAAATTAGAAGATAATTTGTTCTTTTTAATAATCGCTAAACCACAATATCTCAATAAAAAGTATGTAAATGTACAAATTGGGACTCTATCCGATCCTGAAAAAATTTATCTAGTATATTGTGAAGTTATATCACATATTTCTGGTGATTGTGTTAAGAATATCTTATTGCAAGTCATAAAAGATTATGTTTTGTGTATTTCTCATATGGCTCTATTTATCTCCGATGTCGCCAGCTATATGGTGAATGCTGGGAAAGAACTAAAAATTCTTAACTGTATTCTCTTTCATATAACATGTTTCTTCATATGATTCATAATTGCGCGCTAAAAATTAAAAAAGTGTTTAAAGAAGTTGACTTTTGTTATCTTCTTTGAAATGTGCAGTTGTGAAATCTAATGAAAGAAAATCAAAATTCTTTTTGCTCTCGCCATTACTACAACTGATTATTACAAGATGTAATAGTTGGCTTTTAGCCTGTGAATATTATTATGAATATTTACTGACAGTTAGAAATATAGTTTTTTCGTTTGAAGATGATGGTGTAATTGTCACAATGCAAAGCTTGCCGTTAAAGCTGAAACGTTGCATAATGATTTAATTTATATACATAAAAACTATGGTTTTTTACGTGATATAATAAAACAATCAGAAGAAAAACTTTTTAGCATCGTAGATGCGATAAAAATTTTGTCAAAACTTGATGGTTTTGAAAACAAAGCTGGAATACATAGTTATATAAAGCAAAGATACGAAAAAAATGAGTTTAAAAACATTGAAAAGTTTGTTAATTAGACCATATCGCTTAAAACGTATGATCAACTGTTAAAATGTTCTGGAACTTCAATATCTATCGAAAGAAGTTTTTCAATGTTGGGGGAAGTAGTAACAAAGAAAGACATTTTAACGACACTAATGTGTCAAAATATATGTTGTTATATTGTAACAACTTCATCTTCAAAAATTTTAAGTAAATTAATTTAATTTTGTTTACTAAATATATCAATTTTCAAAAATGCCATTTTCTCTTTTTTTGGGCTTCTAAAATGACATAAAATGGCGCCATTTTGGGTTGCCCTAATGATAATATATATAAAACTTATATTTCTTATTATTATTATTAACTAATTATATATTTATATTTCTTATTATTATTAACTAATTATATATTTATATTTCTTATTCTTTTTATTATTAACTAATTATATATTTATATTTCTTATTCTTTTTATTATTAACTAATTATATATTTATATTTCTTATTCTTTTTATTATTAACTAATTATTAGAGCTGATAAAAAATAACAAAAAAATAGCAAAAAAAACAAAAAAATAGCAAAAAAGAGAATTTACAGAAGCTTCTTCTAGAGATCAACCCCTTCTCTCGTGTTATTATATGACACGAAGTAAGCTTCAATGTTCTCCATTTTAAAGTGTCTTTCCCCCCTTAGCATTTTTCTAAGCATTGAGAAACTTCTTTCAACAGATATTGATGTCGGTGAACAATTTGAGAGATATAAATAATCTTCAGGCGATATATATGGGTTAAGAATCTTTTCTATAACGTAGAATTCTGTTTTTTCCTACCTAGTTTTGATATAAGCCTTAATAAAAATAGGGTCGTCTTCAAGGTCTATATTTAATATATCCTGAACACTGATATTTATAGTCAACAATTCTTTTTACAATTTATTCATAAAAGTGATCATTGGTTCGTAATTTTTTTAACTTCAAATAACTCGGTAACTAAAAGTGTATCGGGACATGCCATTTTGGTCTTTTCTGCTAGGATTCCCCCGGATTCGACTTTTAAAATAAGCTTTTTTATTTGCGGAAGATTCCTTGCATAATATAAAGCCCCAGACAACCAACTGTTCCATCGAGTGACTATGACAGGTGGGATTGGTCCTATTTCGTTAAAAATATTTCTATTCGTGTGGTTCTTAACGGTAATTGCTTTCATCGGGTCAATTAATAAATTCACACGTTTATAGTTTGTTTTTATTTTCAAAACACAATTGTGGGCTAAATGGGCGATACAGCTAATGTGGTTCATATTGACATATACATTCTTGAGATGAGAAGTTGCTTTTATCATATAAGAGGCAATGTCTGAAATAATTAGCAGTACATCTTCTGTTGATATTTTCTTTTCTTTAAGATTATATATTATGTTTTCAATAACTTTAGAGCTATTTACGCTTCCTTTAATTGAAACAGTCTTTAACAAAAAAATCGCTTTTGGGTTCAATATTAACCCTGTCATTATATTAAAATACTTTGTCTCATTGATCTCAGATTCATCAACAACCAAGAAATTTTTCTGTTTTTCGAGCAAACGACTTACTTTATATACGATATATGAACAATAATTATTAATCAAATATTGTATTAATGATCCCTTTGATGGTGATTGAAATCCCATATAATAAAAAATCTCTTTCATATCGCTGTTTACCAATTTCGAAAAGGGTATATCACATGAAGCGAACGCCTTTGTCATCTTGAGCAAAAATTCGCTTTTCTTTGGTTTAAGGAAGCTCTGTTCTCTGGCCCCGTTTTTTTTCAAAATCTCGACTTCTAACTAATGTTTTTGAAAACTCCGGTAAGTGTCAATGATGTGTTTTTTGTTGAATTGATTTCTTTATGGCAGATATTACAAAACAACTTTCCCGTTGTTGACATGTGAACTCGGAAGTATATAATGAAATGATCTTCTCAATTCTTCTCTCGGACATGAAATAAAATATAAAAAAAACATACCATTATAGCAATTTTATAGCAAAAATAGCATTTTTCAAAAAAAAGAGAAATGGGCAGCCCTACTAATTATATATTTATTATTATTATTAACTAATAATTATATATTTATATTTCTTATTATTATTAACTAATTATTATATATTTATATTTATATTTCTCATTATTATTATTAACTAATAATTATATATTTATATTTCTTATTATTATTAACTAATTATATATATAATAATAATATATAAATATAATAACCATGGATAACTTTCAACCAAATAATAAATTACATTTAAAAACATTAGATTTTAATAATACAATACCAATAACTATGAAACCACATGAAGACTCAACTATAATTAACCGTAAAGAATATATTATTTCTAATTTCACTAATTTAACAAATCAATTTAATAAACAAATCTTTAAAAAATGTATATACACAGGATTTAGACGATTAAAAGCAGTTCCTTTATTTACTAGATTTGACGCATATGATGTCCTTACGAAACCCAATAACTTTTTTTCTTATAAATTCAATTATTCAATTAAAGAAGCAGACTTTTTTATAAACTTATTAATAGAAAATTCTATAATTACAGGATGTGATTTATATGATAAATCTGGTGTTTTATTTGATGATACAATAAATATAAATGAACCACTTTCATTACAAAAAGCAAGATTTAATTTAATGAATTTTAAAGAATGTGATTTAAATTTAAAAAAAACTAAAAATGTTTTTATTTTATTGAATCCTCCATTTGATTTTAAATTGATTTTAATAGCAATTTTTTGTATTTTATGTGTTTTAGTGTTAAGTGGTTATCAAATTTGGCCGGATTTTTTGAAAAAGAAAAGTTATTTTTTATTTCAACTTTTATTGGCGTTTACTGCTTTTATATTTGTGTTAGGGGCTGTAAGATTGTTGTTTTTTATATTTACTTATTTCTTTGCATATCCTGGGATTTGGATATTTCCAAGGTTATTTGCTGATATTGGGTTTTTTGAGAGTTTTGTTCCTTTATGGGAAAAAGCTAAAGTTACTGATTTTGAATCTAAAAAATAAATAAAGATTTTTTTACTGAAGTTTTTTTATATTTTTTTATATTAATTAATATTAAAAAGGGTTTTTTTATTTAGTTAATATTATAAAGGGTTTTTTTATTTAGTTAATATTATAATGGGGTTTTTACTTAATTAATATTATACTGGGTTTTTTACTTAATTAATATTATAATATGTTTTTTTACTTAATTAATATTATAGTAGAACTTTTACTTAATTAATGTTATAATAGGTTTTTTACATAATTAAAATTATAATGGGGTTTTTACTTAATTAATATTATAGTAGAACTTTTACTTAATTAATATTATAATGGGGTTTTTTACTTAATTAATATTATAATGGTTTTTTTACCTAATTAATATTATAGTGTGTTTTTACTTAATTAATATTATAATGTTTTTTTTACTTAATTAATATTATAAAGGGTTTTTTTATTTAGTTAATATTAAAGTAGAACTTTTACTTAATTAATATTATAGTAGAGTTTTTACTTAATTGATATTATAGTGTGTTTTACTTAATTAATATTATAGTGTGTTTTTACTTAATTAATATTATAGTGTGTTTTTTACATAATTAGTATTATAGTAGAACTTTTACTTAATTAAATTATAATGGGTTTTTTATCTTAATTAATAATATAGTAGAATTTTTACTTAATTAGTATTATAGTAGAACTTTTACTTAATTAAATTATAATGGGTTTTTTATCTTAATTAATAATATAGTAGAATTTTTACTTAATTAATATTATAATGGGTTTTTTACTTAATTAATATTATAAAGGGTTTTTTATTTAGTTAATATTATAGTAGAATTTATACTTAATTAATATTATAAAGGGTTTTTTACTTAATTAATATTATAGTAGAACTTTTACTTAATTAATATTATAAAGGGTTTTTTACTTAATTAATATTATAGTGTGTTTTTTACTTAATTAATATTATAATGGGTTTTTTTACTTAACCATTTCACAATTCCGCAGTTTTTATTGTTTTTTAAACTAAAAAAAAGAAACAAATTTTTAACGAAAAAAAGCAATTTTTAAAATAAAGATTTTATTAAAAATCATTAGTTCTCTTCAGAAAATAAATACGGATCTTCTGAGCAACTTGATGAATCCCCTTCAAAAGAATGGAACGGTTTAAAACATTCGGGGTGG
>SBJP01000414.1:0-15472 GCA_014805705.1 Cucumispora dikerogammari | reverse complement strand
TTCTTTTTTGAAATTTCTTTCAATATATTCCCTAATATCTGAAATTGAAAGTAAGTCAATGAAATAATATAAATTTACTTAAATATTTTATCTTCAATTGGTTTATATTAAAATAATAAGATATTCACATATGCAAAATATTTTTTTTTTCTTCTTCAGTTGATATTAAAAAGAAAAAAACAAACAGTTATAGAAGAGAAGTTCAATTATTTCGATTTAATATGTGAACACACCGAAGAGTTAGGGTTATTAGCTAAAGCTAGCATACCATCCTCCTTTTTGTAAAAACTAAAGGGTTTAGTCTCGAAATGCACGAATATAAACTTATTAATCAAGCTATCGCGAAGTGTTAAAACCACCCTGAATTTATAGCTTTTTTTATTCCCAAACATATCCAGTGCCTGCTTAAACTTTTGATCTGATTTTGACTGATCCCAACAATGACAATAATAATTACACTCAGTTCCAGTATCGGATCGTTCGAGTAAAGGATTTTCAGCAGTAAATATTTTTATTTCTGTCTTACACGAACCCTCAACTAAAAAATTTCTTATCTCCGAGCCGAGGGAGTAGGTGTCTCTACGTTTGCCAAAATCTATCACAAAATCACCTTCAGACCCACCAATTGACATATTTTCAGAACACCGAACAAGTTGTTTTGTGTATTTCTTTATGTGTATGTTAGTCCGAACTTCACCAACACGAAAACGAACAGAAAAAACGTACAATGGAGATTTATAACATATATCCTCCAGCATATAAAAAATCTCATCAGCAGGGAAAGGAGTATCTACAAGTTCCCCGTCTGTATTTTTACACATTGTTATATCTCCTTGCTGCCATTTATCTTCTTGTGGTTGTTTATAACTTGATATCGAAGATAAATTATAAATTAAAGAAAGCATGGGTATTATTTGATAAATTTTTTATTTATACAAAAAATCTTCATTTTTTGATAAAAAAATATAATTTCTGGAATCATCTATCTGTTCAAATACTGTTGTTTTAAATGACCAATAGTTTTATTCGGTTGGTTTTTCAATTGAATTATATTAATCTGATGATAACGACAGATAACAAAATTGTTTTTATTATATAATATATATTAAAATAGAAAATAATGAAATTAAATGTTTTATATTCAATTTGAAAAGCAATTTTTGTTGACAGTAAATATGTATTTTAAATCGATTTGTTTATTAGAAAAGCTTTATTTTTTGTTAAATTAAATATTTGATCAAAATCAATTCGTGTTGCAAAAAATTGAACAAAAAAATACTCTAGCAGTTATTCATAAATCTTTTTCTCGATTATTTTATTTATATCAAACATTGCTTTATGTATAAATATAATTGAAGTAATCACAAACAAATCAAGAATATTTATAAATAAAAGTAATGTCTTATTTTAATATTTTTGTTTTATTTTTCTATTCAAGCGTACTTGCTCTATAATTAAGTGTATTATATGTTTTTTTTTCGCGCAAATATATATTTTGTTAGTTAAGCATATATTAAATACTTATTTTACAAGAAAAAGCATTTGTTTTGAATAAACGATGTTTTTTCACATTATAATCTGTAAAAAACATAGATAAATAAACTAAATTGCTCTAATATAATATTCTAGTTCAAACAACTATTAACACATACAAACACTTTCTTGAATAGACATAAAAGAACAATTGCTAATAAACTAAAACCTTTGAAAAAAACCTGAAGCGCTATTTAAGCCAAAAACTGTTAAATTGATTTTTAATTAAAATGTATTAAAAAAAAGCATTAACGCTTTCTTTTTAATTAGTTAATTTAATTTGTTTTAATCTTAACGATAGTTCGTAAATTTTATTGATTCCATACTTCGTTTATTTTCGTTAGTTCGTACGCTCGTTTGTTTTCGTTAGTACCTTGAAATTTTTTTTTTAGTTTCGTTTCTGAGTTTCGTTCGTCAGTTTAGTTTGTTACTTTGATTGCTTTTTTTCGTTTGATAGTTTACTTTCTGCATCTCGTTTGTTATTTTAGTTTATTATTGTGGTTCTTATTTTCGTTTTTTAGTTTGTTTCTGCGATTCAGTTGTTAGTTTCGTATAATATGTCGTTTTAGTTAAATTGTTGTGAGTTAAGTTTTTTTAAGAACTAAAAATAACACATAGTTATTTTAAAAACGACATTTGGCCTTTAATGGCGTTGCGCTCTATTAACATATAAAAGTTATTTTCTAGAAAACTCTCACAGCTCGCTTTTTTAATACAACTAAAACTTTCGAAAAAAAAAACGTTTTTAATTCGGTTTTGTTTTTAGCACAGCTTATTTTAACAAAATTTTTTATTTTAAAAAACGATTATTATTTTGAGTTTATAAAAATAAAGTAAGCGACTATATTCACAGCTTTATAATCAGTTAACTAAGAAAAAGAGAATACGCGGCAATGATTTATTCTAGCGTTGTATAGTATAAAAATTATGACGTGAAATGTTTTTTTTTGCAATCTTTTGTTTTTAACTTCAAAAATGCATGTTTTGAATGTTTCAACATTTAATGGCGCATCATGGATTTAAATAAAAACTCAAAATTATACATAGCTGCATGAACAGAGATATTTTTTTTTTAACATTGAGAATTCAACATATTCATTAGCTGCACACAAACCCTCTTCTTTTTGTTTTTGCCTTGTATTAAAGCTTACTAATCAATAAAAACAAAGTTTTATCTGCATACTAAATCACAACTTCAAAAAATAATCTCATACATAAGTCTAGTTTTGATAGTTGATTGAGAACTTCTTATTTCCGGAACTATTGTTATGCGCTTATGAGTATATATTAGCGTCTGTATCTATCAACAGTGATTATATAAACGTGTTTATTCATCTGTTTTTGATTTTTTCTTTAATTGTTTCAGCGAGAAAGCTTGTGCTATCAATGTTCATTAAGATAAAACTTTTCTTTTTTTGTTCAGAAGATTTAGACTGTCTATTTTCGTTTTCTTATTTAACTCATTTAATTTGATTATATATATATTTTTATTATCATAAAACAGAGTTATGAACAAATACAAAGAAAAAATTTCATAAACACTAAAAAACTTTTCAAGAAAAAAATGAAAAAAAACAAACAATATATATTTAATCTCTGGGTAATATACTATTTGACATGAAAAAACGAGATTTACTAATATAATATAAAATCTTTAAGTTTGCGATCGGTCGGCCTTAACTCGCCCCAGAAGCGCTTTAAATTAAAAACCCTCAACTCGCCCCTGAAAAGCATTATTTGAATAAAAATTTTTTTTTCGTTTTAGTTTTGTTAGTTTCGTTCGTTTCGTTTAGTTTCGCTAGTTTCGTTCGTTTAGTTCGTTTAGTTCGTTTAGTTCGTTTAGTTCGTTTAGTTCGTTTAGTTCGTTTAGTTCGTTTAGTTCGTTTCGTTGTTTCGTTGTTGCGTTTCTTTTTCGTTTCGTTGTTTCGTTTCTTTTTCGTTTCTTTTTCGTTTCGTTCGTTTAGTTCGTTTAGTTCGTTTCGTTGTTTCGTTTCTTTCGTTTCTTTTGTTTCTCTTGTTTCTTTTGTTTCTTTCGTTTCTTTCGTTTCTTTCGTTTCTTTCGTTTCTTTCGTTTCTTTCGTTTCTTTCGTTTCTTTCGTTTCTTTTGTTTCTTTTGTTTCTTTCGTTTCGTTGTTTCGTTGTTTCGTTTCTTTTTCGTTGTTTGTTTCATTCGCCGTTCGTTCGTTCTTCGTCCGCCTGTCCGTTAGTTTGTCTGTTCGTTCGCCTGTCTGTTCGTTCGCCTGTCTGTTTGTTCGTCCGTTTGTTCGCCCGTTTGTTTAATTGTTCGTTCGTTCGTTCGTCCGTTTGTTTGTTTGTTTGTTCGTTTGTTTGTTCGTTTGTTTGTTCGTTCGTTTGTTCGTTCGTTTGTTCGTTCGTTTGTTCGTTCGTTTGTTCGTTCGTTTGTTCGTTCGTTTGTTCGTTCGTTTGTTCGTTCGTTTGTTCGTTCGTTCGTTCGTTTGTTCGTTCGTTTGTTCGTTCGTTCGTTCGTTGGTTGGTTGGTTGGTTGGTTCGTTGGTTGGTTCGTTCGTTTCGTTTCGTTTGTTCTTTCGTTTCGTCCATTCACCCTTTCGTTTCGTTTCGTTCTTTCGTTTTTGTTCGACCGTTTCGTTTCGTTTCGTTCGTTTCGTTTACTCTGTTGTTTCGTTTCGTTTACTCCGTTGTTTTGTTTCGTTTACTCTGTTGTTTCGTTTCGTTTACTCTGTTGTTTCGTTTCGTTTACTCCGTTGTTTTGTTACGTTAACTCAGTTGTTTTGTTTCGTTTACTCCTTGTTTCGTTTCGTTTACTCCGTTGTTTCGTTCGTTCGTTTCCTCCGTTGTTTCGTTCTTTCGTTCTTTCGTTTCGTTCGTTTCGATATTGAATTTGGCGTCATTTATTATATCGTGAACTTGGCGCCATTTATTAATATGCCGAGTTTTACGTCATTTTTTAATATGCCGAACTTGGCGCCAGTTTGCCGTGCGGCAAACTGGCGCTTAGCCATTGTGTGATGTATAATGCCCTGTTTTTTTAAATTTTTATAATTTTTCCACCCGTCTGTCGTGATGGTTGTGTATTTTTTTCTCTTTTTGTAATTAATTCATTTATTACTTTCTGTGTTCTTCTACGTGAAAGTTTGTAGAAAACATTTTTCGTTCGCCTACATATCCCCCACAATAGACCAGATTTGTTCAAATATACTACCCGTATTGTACTTTATGGTATTTAATGTTGTTTTATCTACTCCCACAGCCCCATCTGGTCCTCTGTTTGCGTTTTTTTCATTTTTTTAATTGGTGTTTAAAAATGTCAAATTTTGTATTTATAAGCTACATTCCAGCTTTTTTTTTATGTTTTTTAATGGGGTAAACTGTGACCATCCGTAGATAACCAGTAGAATTTTAGACAACGTAGCTTTGATTTTAAAGAAAACAGAATTTTTTCTGATGCTTTATTGTTTCTTCCCGCGTGTTCAAGATGTACACATAATTATTGGCTCTTCTTTGTTTCTGGTCGTGTATTTTTTCATGTTTTTTCGATATTTTTGGCAGTTAAAATTTGTCTTTAAAACACCATGGTTTTGGGGCAATCTATGCTTTTGCTCGGTATAACGATGATTTTAAACAAATCTACTCTGTTTTTCACATTTATCATGTGTTTTCTTTAATTAAACACGGTTTGTTTATTCAGCACCTTTACCAAAAGATCTAATGATAGTACTATCTGCTGTTTTTAAAAAAACAAAAAAATCTATGTATGCTAAGGTATATAATAAAAACGTTGACAACGTGTAGTTGTTTAATCGAAAAAAAAATGAAAGCTTTCAAAAATATGTAAAATAATCATGTAATAATATGCTCTACAATTTTTGTTCGATATTGATAAAGAAACAAAATGCAAAAACAATGGTCTTCAAAAAAAAAAGTTTCACATAGTTTATTTTTAAATAAATATCTTAAGATGTTTATGTTTTTTTTGTGCCGGAATTATGGTTTTCGGGATTATGGTGCCCCTATATGTTTTTATTATTATTACTGTTTTTTATTATTTGTTTATTCTTTTTTTTAGTGTTGAAATTATGGCGCTCTTGTTTATATTTTTCATTAATCCTGCAAACTTCAAGAAAACATATATCGATTCTAAAGTCTAGCCGTTACCCACCAAAAGGTTCATATATAAGTTCTTGAATCTAAACCTTAAACCTAAATCGGTATATGAACTCTAAAACTATCACTACTCCACAGAAATCAGACAACAAACTATAAACCCGGGCATTCCCTGAATTCTTTTTTAGTTTTATTTTAACGATAGAGATCGTTGACAGTCTACACATAAGTTTTTATTAGAACACACCTACTGGTAAATAAATAGAAATTTCAAAAATGTTGTTCTATAGCTCACGTGTTATTAGTAGTGTCTAAAAAGCGCAATTTGCTTTTAAAGTTTACATCTTGTAAACTAGATTTTATAAAATAATTTTGAGATTTCGTTTCTAAAAAACTAAACTTAAAAAAACAGAATCTAAAAAACCAAATCTTAAAAAACAAACTTTAAAATTTGAACTTTAAAAACGGAATCTGAATATACGAAGCTAAAAAAACAGAGCACAAATATACAAATCAAAAAGACATATCTGTAAACTGAATCTAAAAACTGAAGCTCAAAAGGTAAGCTGAAAAATCTAATATAAAAAATTTAATTTAAAAAATCAAATCTGAAAATACAAACCTTAAAAACCTATTCGAAAAATTGAACTAAAAAAGCGTATTATAAAAAGCGAACTAGAAAAACCGAATTAAATAAACTAAACTTTAAAAAACCAAACATGAGGCTTTAATTAAATTTCACGGAAAATTGATTGAAAAACACTAACAGACATCAAAAAAAAATCTCTGAAAAAAACCGAAAAAAATATCAATTTAAATTTACGCTTAAAACATTTAAACAATACAAAAGTTTAAATAAAGAACACTAACAGTCATCAAAAAAAATCAATTGAATATCTTCAAAAAAAAACACTAAAAAAACTACGAAAAATATCAGTTTAAATTTACGAATAAAACATTTAATTATCACAAAACCTCGATTAAAAAACACTAACAGTCGCCTCAGAAAAGTTAATTAATTCTTCCAAAAAAAATCACTAAAAAAAACCAAAAAAAATATCGGTTTAAATTTTCGCATAAAACATTAAATATTACAAAATCGAAAGTAAAGAACTCCAACGGCCATCACAAAAACATTAATTAAAAATCCATAAAAAAAATCACTAAAAAAAACCGAAAAAATATCAATCTAAATTTACGCATAAAACATTTAAATACCACAAAAATTCGATTAGAGAACACTAACAGTCATCAAAAAAAGATTAATTAGAAGAACTTTCCAAAAAAGTTCCCCTAAAAAAAAAGTGCGCACTTTCTGAATATAAATATTTCGAAAAACATTTTACCTCATGTCTTTAATAACAGATTTACACAATATTTTAATCTTAGTATATAAAAGCCTTTTTTTACATACTAAAATACTTAAATTTTTTTTATAATTAAAATTTTTATTTTCTTTAATTAATTTTTTTATAAAAAACATATAAAGGCACCATAATTCCGGGTCTTCTTAAACCCGGCACATATTTTAACTCTTTCACTCCACCAACCAGCTTCATGTATTTTTATATTCTTTATGTTTTTACTGACCGTTTCCACACCCCACCGCAAAAAATAAAATATGTACCTTTTTCACTTTTTATCAGAAAACACAAATTCACATTATTGCTTTTTTTATATACTACACTCCTATCGACAATGGGGCGGAAAACGCGAACATACGCAAAACATTTAACAGATTAGTCGACAAAAACAACATTCACAACACAGTCTTATATACTTGAGAGATTTTTTATTTTCATAAATAAGTTGTAATAAAATATAAAACAGAGAAAATGCTGATTGTAAAAAAAATTTACTAGTTAACTTTGAAACAGGTTTAAAATTAAAATAGAGAATCTCACCTGAGTCAAGCGATAAAACTTGATCAAAAAATAAAACAATTGTTTTTATTGGCGACATTAAAAAGTTTCGTCGAATTGTGATGTTTTTTCTATTAAAAATATAGATGGAAAAAATATAATTTCAAAATATAGACTATAAATTTTTTAAATTAAACAAGGTAAAATTTTTTAGTATTTTAAAATAATACATTCGCCATTTTAATTGAAGAACATACAATAAACTCCGTGTTTTATTAATAAAAAAACTTTCAAGTCATAATTTTAAAATATAAAATTTATTTATTTTTCAGATATAAAAACCCGAGTCTTTTTTTGAATTTTTAACGGTGATGAGACACATTTGTAATATATAGTAGCTGTAGTTTGTAATCTAAGTTTGCTTTTTCTAATTCATATTTTAATTATACAAGCAATTGGTCAATGCTTAACGATTACAATGTAGACAGCTAGGCTCCGAAACAGTAAAAATATCGTCAATATTTTGAATAAAAAAAAATATACGTTTTTTTTCAATAAGCTTTTTTTATTTTTATATGTATATTTTTTTGCAAAATTCAGTGCTTTTTTTTCATTTTTGATTGAATTTTTACTTTATACTGTTTAAAAAAAAATTTTTTTATTTAAGAATGACATGTGTTGAAGACGACTATCCATAAAAGCAAATAGACAAAAAAAGTCAAATTTAACATAAATTTTTTCGAAAAAGTCTAGCATAATAACAATTAAAAACATACTTTATCTAAAACAATTGTTTTTTATTTGATAGTTGAAAAAATCCAAAAAGAACCTTATTTTTTGATTTTTTTTGTTCATAATCATAATTTACTTAGATAAATGAAAAATAAATTGTTGTTAAATTAATAGATCAAATTTGACAGAAATTTTTTTTTGTCAAATGGTAGAAAAAACACAACTAATCGACACATTTTACCAAAAAAAAATTATTTTTCAAAAAGATTTTTAATTGTTATCTAAAGCAGTAAATCCACATATAAACTAAGAAAGAAAAGCACAAAACACACAAGCTCAGACACAATTTTCGATCTTATCGAAGCAGGTAGGTTTTATTTCGGGTAAGTGTATGAAACGGGATAAAAATTCTTTCTGTGAATCTTCTTTTGTTTTTTTTTAATGCTTTAGAAAATTTATTATAAAAATATTCTTTCGGTGTTTTTTTTTCAAAAAGCACAAAAACACTGACATTTTTTGATTTGTGTTAGTTCTTTCCTACGTAAACTTATTGACGTTCATATTTTTCTACTGTTATTTTTATTGCTGCTTGTTCTAATTTTATTAAAAACCCTTTCACTCATGCAATATCACAAGCACTTTATCAGCAGTTTTATTAAATATTTATTGCACTATCAAATGTCTATGTAAATGGTGCATTAAGCAATGTACCAGGTGTTATGTTTTATAGCTGTTTTTTCAATTTTGCCATTGGAAGTGGTCTTATTGTTCTCATTAGAGATTGCGGTGCTGTTATATACTGTCATTTCCAATAAAGTGACATAATTCAGTTTTTTTTGATAATAATAATCTTGTTGAATTGGGCGAATATTTCATATTATTGTTAATTGTCATTCTGTTTTCTCCCAGTTATCGTGCTGTTTTATTTCTACAAGTGTACAGTTTTGTATTTATTTGATTGTCTCAAGATTTGTTGCTTTTCGTTTTTCAAATTTTATTATTTAGTTTTTTTTACTAATATTATGTGTTTAGTATAAATAATCTGTAAAAACTAAAGAAAGTAAACACCTATACGCGCTGTGTTCAATGTATTATACTTGAAACCATATAATGCTTACTGCAGTGGGGTATCACATAAAAAGTCTTTTAGTTACAATCAATAACTCTGGCGGTAAAATAAAAAAAAAGAGTTTAAAATTCTAGTTGTTAGTTTATTTATAATCAACGACGTAGACTTATTTTGGTTATTTTGTTTTGTTACGAGTTCGCCTCTTTTGATACGAATATATATTTCACTGTATTATCTGAGACAGCTTTTGAATAGTTATTTTTATTTTGAGCTAAGTTTTGAGTTCTATTTCTGACACACTGACGGCCAGTGTTTTTCGCTTTACTACTTTTTGCCCTAACTAGTAATGCTTTTGTTTTTATTCTCGAGATTTTTAAAAGTGTTGCTATTTTCGTTTCATTATAACGCTCCTTGGAAAGTTGCAATATTTTTTTTTTCCATCTTTTACTTCTATAACAGTTTCTAATATTTTTTTTACAGTTAAGTTTTAAATCCGAAGATTCTAAAACGACAGAATTTGAAAACAGTGCTGTGTTTTTTTTTTATCTATTATATTGCTCAGTAAAAGTATGTGCTCAGGTTTCTGTTTTATAAAAAATAGTCTTATAAAATTTGAAAATTTTTCCTTTATGATCACGTTTTGAGTCGATTTCGATCATTAGTCGCTTTAAAATTTCTATAACATGTTCTAAAATAGCATAAAAAAATCAAAAACAAGTTCAGACGATTCTAATTTTATTTAAAATAGACTTCGAGACTGACATCTTCGGTAAAAGTAAAAATCAATAAAAGCTGAAGGCCTTTTAAGCTACCAACTGTTTTTTTCCCAGTTCTTTAAAAATGGCTTTGTTGTTTAGATTGAATTAATTCTTTTTTTATCAAACAATTCGAAATATCTTCATTTCGTATTCATTAATCACATAAAAAATGTAAAATTTATAATAGACAGTATTTAAATCTTGCATCGTTTTCGATATTTCCCTTTCAAGTAGTTCTTTTAACGGGCGTATTTCCTCTTTTAGCTGTTTTACAACACTTATAATGTTTACATTATTTAGACTCGGATTCAAAAAAGCAAGACTCAACTTGAAACCATTGTATGGATTGTTCTTGAGATATCTAATAAGAAGGTTTTCGTGATTTTTGTTTACATTCTCTAGTGTAAGTACAAACTGGCTTGTTTTGTCAAAGTTTACACATTTTTTTTCTAGATTCAATAATCGATTAGACGAGGCCTCTTCAAACTTAGTTTCTTGGCGGTACACATGGTTATTCCCTATACTTTTATATATGTCTACTAATAATATTTTAAGTTTCTGAATTACTTCATTTTCTAAAATTTTATATTCGATTGATAAAACGAAGAATAAAAATAAAACCTGCCCGTATGATTTTGAAATTTTCAGGTTTATTCGTTGAGTGTTTTAATGCGCTGTTGGGGATTGTGTTCATAAAAACAACGTTTAGCTGTTCTAGTATTGCTATATGATCTGAAAGGGCGCAGTTGAAGTTTTTTAGTATTGTGAGTATTTGAGTGAGCATAACCATGCTTTTTTTTAACAAATATTTAAAAAAACAATTTTACAAAAATAAAAATATTAATTTGAGAAATAAAAAAATAAATTCCTATTTATATTCATTTTTTTAATATACCACTAAAATCAATTTATAAAAACGATAAATGAAAAATACTATTGGTTGTATTTGTTTTTGCTGTTTTTTTTGTGACAATTTATTTTTAAACAGAATCGGCCCAAATAGAAAGATTTTTTTCTGAGAAAAAATATAATAAAACAAAAAACTCTTTTATTGATGATAATGAACAACATTGAATTCTTTTAGATTAACACCCAGTGATTATAGATTTTTGTTTTTTTTTTTTCGGCTTTTTTAAAAAGCGCTCAAAAAACGTTTTTTAAAAGATATTTTTATTTTTAATGTTCACAAGTCACAACTCAATTAATGTTTTTTATTCAAAATATAAACTAGTAAATATTATTTATTTTTTGAATATAGAATCAACAAAATAAAGAATATGAAATGGAGATTATAACAGGCTATTAATATAAAGTATTAAATGTAAGCGTTTATTGAATGATATTGTGACATGTTTTTTTATTAATATCTTTGTTTAAACTCAATAATCAAGTTAAGCACATTTTAGCCAACAAATAAATAAGCAGCGCAATTTCTAATCAAATAGTCTTTTAAGAGTATTATACATAAAGAAGCAGACACCGATGACTGTTAAATAAGCCGTGCTCTATAGCAACTAACAAAGCGCTTTATTCTGACTATGAATTCTAAAAAATATTTGACGCAAATAAAACCAAACGTTTTGTGCGCATTTAGAGAAAAAAACAACAAAAATTGCTTATAGTCCTCCCCTTTTTTTTGATATAAATAAAAACAGATCATGTATTGTTACATTCAAATATATGTGAAATTGAGTTCTGCTAGCGCGGTGTTCTCATATTTAGCTTCTTCTGGTCTTTTGAAGAATAATTTAAAGAGCAGCGGTTGTCGAAAGACGATGTGGTTGAAGTTGGTGAAGAAAGGGGATGGTGTCATTTGGCGATTTCGTTCGCTTAGATGCAATAATAGAGAAGTTTCTGATAGAAAAGATTTTGTTTTTTTTAATATAAAAATTCTTCTGAAAATAATCTTTTTGATTATTTATGAATAGTCTTTAAATTCGCGAATTAAAGACATTAAAACAAGATTGGGTGTTGGTTATAAGGCCATTAACTCAGTTTTAAGCGAAATAAGAAAAAAATAATAAAGCTTAAATTTAAAAAAATAGAAGGGCCCAAATGGATAATTGAAATAGACGAAACCGCAGTTACAAAACGCAAGTTTGAACTGGGGGCGTCGTGTTTCTACTTTGTGTTGTGTAGGAGGTGTTTGTAGAGTACGCAAATTTTTTTTCTTCGAATTAACAGAGAAAAGGGATAAGAAAACCCTACGAACAATATTGGATAGACATATAAACCCCCAATCACACATCTTTGCTGCTGAATGTCGTGTTTATTGGGAGTCGAGTCAAGGTTTTGAAAGTCACAAAACCATATGTCATAAAGAGTATTTTGTGGATCCAAAAGAATTTCTATCCCCACCCAAAACATAGAATGCATATGGAAACATCTAAAAAAATATGTTAAAGAGTTTGGAAGTAATATAAAAAAAAACCTTGAAGTTCTTATTTTAGAGTATAAATTTAAACGTACAGAAAAAGATGTTTTTTCAAAATTCGCGTCACTGTTTTCGATCTAATCATGATTAAATAAACTTAATTCATACAAACTTTTTACCTTTTAACAAAAAAAGGGGAGCTATAAGCGATTTTTGCCGTTGCTTTTTGTTGTTCGGTTTTTGTTGTTCGGTTTTTGTTGTTCGGTTTTTGTTCTTCGGTTTTTGTTGTTCGGTTTTTGTTGTTCGGTTTTTGTTGTTCGGTTTTTGTTGTTCGGTTTTTCAGGTTCGGTTTTTCAGGTTTGGTTTTTCAAGTTTGGTTTTTCAAGTTTGGTTTTTCAAGTTTGGTTTTTCAAGTTTGGTTTTTCAAGTTTGATTTTTCAAGTTTGGTTTTTCAAGTTTGGCTTTTCAGGATCAGTTTTTCAGGTTCGGGTATTGAGGCTGGATTTTTCAGGTTTGGTCTTTAAGGTTTGGTCTTTCAAGTTCGGTTTTTCAAGTTTGGCTTTTCAGGTTCGGTTTTTCAAGTTTGGCTTTTCAGGTTCGACTTTTTCAGGTTCGGTTTTTCAGTTCAATTTTTCAGAATCGTGAATTTAGATTCAGCTTTTCAGGCTCGACTTTTCACTTTCGTTTTTTATGGTTCGACAAAGTCAGTGGGATTCTCACTATCAGTTCTCTGTGTTTGGATTTCAACGTTCGAGTTTTTTGAGATGCTGCGTTTAGTTGTGCTTGATAGGAAGTTGACGTATATTCGTGTTTACAAAATATGTTGTTTAAGACCATTTGCTTTACGAAATGTGCAGTTTAGGTTTAAGACCATTCGTGTTTACGAAATGTGCGGTTTAAGTTCATTTGTGTTTACGAAATGTGCGATTAAGGCCATTTGTCTTTACGAAAAGTCCGGTTTATGTTTAAGACCATTCGTGTTTACGAAAAACGTTGTTTAGGTTTAAGACCATTCGTGTTTACGAAAAGCGCGGTTTGAGACCATCTGTGTTTACGAAATGGTCTTAAACAGCACATTTTCAACCTTTAGGGTTAAGTAATCGAGGTTTTGTTGTTGTTTGATTTTTCTATAAAGATTATTTTTTAAATAGTTTTTTTTTAATAAAAGTTTTAATCATTTCTGTTAATTGTCGAACTTATTGCAAAAGTGTCGAACCTAATTCAAAATTATCTAACATAATCGAAAACTCTATAATATTTTACTTTTGTTTATAGCAAAGTTCATGTTTTTCTTTAAGGTGTTTTTTTTAAAACTTTGTTTTTGTTTTTTACGAAACATTTGTTTTTTAAACTGCTTTTGTACCGGCTAATACTCTGTGTTATAATCTAATTACAAAAAACAAATTATAAAAAAGCAGTAAATATAAAAAATAAAATTTTAAAGCAGCGCAAATCCGAAACGTAAAAGTGGTTTAAGCGCACCCTTTTGACGCTTTGTTTTTCAACATTTCTCCTATATGAAATTTATTATTTTCGTTATTTAGCTCTCTTTAAAATTTTAGTTTTAACTTTTGTTATTCTATTGCTTTATATTATTTTAAAATTTCCGTTTCGTTTATTCAAAAAAAAAGATTGACTTTAGTTATGATTATTTTTATATTATAGTTTATAACTTTAATAAACTTTTTTTTATTTTGATATCATATTTTTTTACAATGCCTATATTGATTTTCACGGGATTAAAAAAATAAGTATCTATAAGAATGGAAAGATACATAAAAAACAATTAAAAAACAATCTCTTTCTATATGTGTATAATTTAGTTATAAAATATAGCTATTAATAAGAGTATGTTTTTCTGAAAAAAAATATAAGCCGAAAACTGACAACCGTGTAAAAAAGTTCTTTTAAAAAAAATACTTTACGGCTTTTTGATAAAAAAATGAAGAAATTTGTAGTATAGGACGTTTTTTGTCGACTATTTGAAATATAGAACACTTTTTATTTAATTTAAAATATAGAACACTTTTTCATTTAATTTGAATATAAAAGACGCATTTTTTTTAATTTGAAATATAGAACACTTTTTCATTTAATTTGAAATTTGGAACACTTATTTTTTTTAATTTAAATATAGAACACTTTTTATTTAATTTGAAATATAGAACACCTATATCATTTAATTTAAACATAGAAAGTTTTATAATAAATTCGAAATGTAGAAAACTTTTTATCTAAAAAAAACATAAAAAAATTTTAACTAGTTTTTATGGGGAGCACGTATTCTTGATCGTTCTCTAGCTCTTCTTGTTATTGGAAGTAAAACATTGAATGCTATTGGATTGCTAGTCGTTAACGGCATAATGTTTCTACTATATTGGGCATAGTAAACTTTACTTAGATAAGCATATGGTGTAAATAAAATCGAAGCTAAATTATTGTTTTTTAGTACAGAACAAACATGATTACATGATATTTCCATGCCGTTTTTTTCAATATCATCACAAGACTCATCTGTAAGATTAACTATGTACATTGTTCGACTAAAAATAATGTAGAAGCTGATCTAAACTATTTAGCCTACGTTCTCGGAGAGCATAACTATTCAAAACAACTACACTCATCAACAGGCTGAAGTTAAATTTTTTTTTGTCTTCTATCATTATTTTGCTCTTGTTAATTATTAATTAAAATTATTAGTGTTGTAATACTACTTGTAACATACAATTTAAGTGCGTAATTGATCGATTCGGCAGTTTTGTTGGTATTTTTACCAAATCAGAAACATAAAACTTGGTTTTGACCCATGTATCATCGCTTATGTCAGCAACTCGTTAATAAAAAACGGTTTGGGTCATTTTCCGCCCAATGGGCGGAAAATGACCACTTTCCGCCCAAACTTAAAAAAAAGCATTAAAAAATTTCCATGGATTTAAAAGATAATCTTATCAAAAGCATAAGAGGAAAAGAGAAAATAGCTTTCCAAAACTACTTTTATAACTTTAAAGAGAAACGAGGAACTCGTTTATATTGGAGGTGTAATAATAAGAAATGTTCTTCG
>SBJP01000413.1:0-15508 GCA_014805705.1 Cucumispora dikerogammari | reverse complement strand
TATAATAATAATATAATTATATAATAATATAATAATATAATAGTATAATAATATAATAGTATAATAATATATATAATAGTAATAATAATATAATAATATAATAGTATAATAATAATATAATATAATATAATAATAATAATATATATAATAATATAATAATATAATAATATAATAGTATAATAGTATAATAATATAATAGTATAATAATAGTATAATAGTATAATAATAATATAATATAATAATAATATAATATAATATAATAATAATAATATATATAATAATATAATAATATAATAATATAATAATATAATAGTATAATAGTATAATAATATAATAGTATAATAATATAATAAAATAATAATATAATAGTATAATAGTATAATAGTATAATAGTATAATAATAATATAATAGTATAATAATATAATAATATAATAGTATAATAATATAATAGTATAATAATATAATAATATAATAGTATAATAGTATAATAATAATATAATAGTATAATAATATAATAATATAATAGTATAATAATAATATAATATAATAGTATAATAATATAATAATATAATAGTATAATAATATAATAATATAATAATATAAAAGAGAGTGTTTTTAGGTTTTCAATACATTTTAGTTTAAAATATAACTTTCTGTAAAACGGCCCTCTTATTGTTATTTATTGTTATAAATAAAGTGTTGTAGTTTCACTGTAAAGAAATTATATTATTTTAAGCTTTATTAATAAATTAATAATGGGTTTTATTTTTGTCTATATATATTTTATATTAAGAAAAAAATAATATTTTTACATTTAAAAATCATCGTAAAAAAAATACACTTACTTATATTTTAAGTTTTAATGACGTTTAAAAAAATATTAATTAATAGTTGTTATGTATATATGATTATATTATGTGTTTTTGAAATTTTTTTTTAATTAATTTGAATCAACCCTTTAAAAAAACTATTTGTATATTATATTACTTATAAACACAAACAAGGTTTTTACTTTTCGTTTTAACATTAAATGTTTTTTAATATATTTTGTTTTCTAAACAAATAACAAATATGATTAATGTTTTTAAAATCGAACAAATATGATTAATGTTTTTAAATCGTGATAATGTGTTGTTTTTAATTTATATCGTGTATATGTGAAGTTGTATTTATATTGAAATATCTTTTTTCATTAGTATTTATTTTACCTTATAAAAAATTATTGTATATATTTCTGTTTTTTTTAACTTTTGTTTTTAGAATTTTTTATAAATAAAATGTTTTTTTTTTGTTTTTTTATTTTTATAAATTATAATTTTTTTAATTGTTTACATAAGATATATTATTACACTTGGTTTGCTTTTTACTACGATTGTTGATATATTTTTATTAACTTAATTAAATATTATTTTTTAAAATTTTTGATTTCAAAAATGAACCTATTATTTTTTTTAAGTTTTTTTAAGAAAAAAACAGTTTAAATAACTTAAGATATATTATTATGATATATTGTTAAGATATATTATTAATATATATTATTAAGATATATTATTAATATATAGTCAAAATTATATCATTAACATTAATTTATAACAGAAAAAAACAAAATTCACATAAAGAGGGACTTAAAATATATTATTAAACCAGTTACTTAATTGTTAAGTTTTTTAAATAAGCATAACAATAAATACTTTAAATAAAAAATGATTTGTGAAAAAAAATATAGATTTTTTTTACTTAAGACAAAGCAATTAATGAAAAGGGGAAAAAGCTGCCAAAAATCAAAATAATGATTGAAAAAGCGAGGCTACCAAAAAAAACACATAACTGTCAATTTACTAATTATATTTTCATTTATAAACATTGTCTATATAAATACATAACTTTCATTTTATAACTTGTAAATATTTATTACATGCACTTTAAATGAAAATATATTTTTTTTCGGTTTTTTCATGTAAAACAATGTTTTTTTTAGATGTGTATCAGCTAATGGCTTATTTACATTCTTAAAATGTTGTTATAATGTTTGCTAAATTTATATATCTGTTTTGATTTTTTTGATTAGTGTTCTGTTGATTATTAGTCTGAGCGGAGTTTATACTTTTTGGTAACTGTTTTATTATATTATGATTAACATTTCAAAAAGAATGAAGGAATTTTTTTATTTTTATTAACATGTCTTATGTGTATATCTCATTAATTTTTTTTCTTAATACAAAAAGAAGAGACTTAAAATATTTTCTGTGCGCCGACAATTAAATTAAATATTCAATTATTTTGTTGTATATTTGTGCTACTTTGCTTTCTGGGAAACATGAATTTGTATGCATTTGTACGGTCCTATAACCCAATATGTTGCATTTGTATATATTTGTTAATAACATTTTTTATGTATTGTGCCAAATTGTCTTACTGAAATGAAATATCACAGCTTTTATTTTTCTTACTAGTAAAAATGAAAGCACCGTTATATTGAATTAAATCTACAGCACGACTATCGTTATTAAATTATGAGGGAGTATTTTTAATTTTTAAAAATATATCAATCATTAAAGAGATTTTCATTTTTTTTACGGCAAAATACGTAAATTAAGAAAATAGCTTTTTTAAGAATTTTACTATTTCTATAATAAACAATTATCAAAATTATTTTATCATTTTAAAAAGTATAATCTATTATAGACGTTTTTACACTTTTATGACTTTTTTTAATATATGTAAAAAATAACAAAACGCACTTCGGAACGTAATCAATTCATTTTCATATTGTAAAGACATTATATATTCAGAGAATTTTGTAACGCTACAATATATTGTGTTATAATCTTTAAAATCTGTAAAACATTTATTTCCGATTTTGATTATAATAACTAAAAAGTCTTGAATTTAGATTTTTTAATATCTCTATGTATCATTAATTTTATGAAAAACCATATAACATATAACGATTATTTTTGGATTTTCTCTTGTTTTTTTCTATTTTGTTTCTTATAAGTATTTGAAATTTAATGGTTTTATTTTAAGAAAACTTTTTCGTGATTATATGACATAACCATAGCAGATGTAAAATTTTCTAAAATGCAAATTACACAGTACTTATGATATATATATCATTCATTACACAGTTTTTATTAATTCATAAACACTTTTGTTATAATAATCATCTATGTATAGATTCATGTTATTTTTTTGATTTTTGTAGTATAATGAATTCAGTGTTTATTTTTTATAAAAACTTTTAATTACAGAGTTATTAGTTCATTAGGGAAATTTTAATTAAAGATTGTTTAATTAAAAATTTAATAAATATTTTTTTATAAAAAATATATTATTGATTTTATGTTGAAATATTTGACACTTTTGTGCTTAAAAAAAATTATAAAAAATTTGACAGGTTTTCGTCACTTGAAAAAAAAGAAATTATGGAAAAAAAGGTGTAAAAAAAAGAAATAATATTAAAACTAAAACAAGATAAGCTTATAAAACAAGATAAACTTATAAAACAATGTGTTTATGAAAAACAACAACGACTTTTTGATATTTATTTGCTTGGTGTTTTTAAAAATGTAATTCTTATCAAAAATTAAAATTAAATGTGAGAAAATCGATAATTTAATGTGAGATAGTCTATGTGTATAAAAAAATATAGAAAAGATTTGTGCTTTTGTATTAGAACTATATATATTTATAGTGTTATCGGTAAATAATAGTGTGAATTGGTGTTTTTTATAAACTATAATCTAAATATAGGTTTTTGTAATATTTATTTATAGTTATCTGTTGATTAAATATACCCAATAAATAAACTAATACATATTTATCAACCTGGTTTAAAGTTATTTACTGTGTTTACACAAAAAAAATGAAAAGCGAAACAAAAACTAATCTATCAAAAAAACATACTTGATGATATTTGTCGCTATATCACAATTTCATTACATATTCTTTTCTGAC
The DNA here is from genome assembly GCA_014805705.1 of Cucumispora dikerogammari. Taxonomy (NCBI): domain Eukaryota; kingdom Fungi; phylum Microsporidia; genus Cucumispora; species Cucumispora dikerogammari. The sequence goes on along the minus strand of SBJP01000413.1, from coordinate 11,550 downwards.
AATTTTTACAGTAATATAAGGTTCGGGTAATTTCGTTGATTCTAAAACAGAAATAACATATTAAAACATATTTTAAAGTAAATTTTTTATGTACTTTGATATATACTCTAATTCGTCAAATTCGAACATTTTTACATTAGTCTTATTCTTTTCCACACTTTAAATTCTAAAAAAAGAACTTTTTGATTCTGTATATGAAGAGAATGTTTTTGTCAGGGGCTGTACACTTCGGTTTCAGAAATGATATTAACAATATTGTCATTTCACATAATGTTTGTTCTATACATATTACACAAATAAACGCACAAAAAAAGATTGAAAGAAACAAGGGTTTTGATTTTCCAGCTTGAAGTGTGTGTAATCACATGTAAATTTTAAGCAAATATATTTAAAATAAAAAAATGTTTGCTTGAATGTATAGCGATTGATATTTTATTACAGTCAAGATAACTTATGTTTTGATCTAACAAATCAACTTTTCTCTTTTTGAATTGTATATAAAATAAATCTGATCGAGTTATGTATATGCATGAGATATGTCGTTAGTGGGGGAGTTAAAATAATCTATGTTTGATTAATATTTGATTATATATATAGGTAATTTCTTCTGATATCAGCCATTTTTATTATATATATTTGGTCTCTTGATCAATGTTAGTAATTTTCCGATAATAGAGGCAATTTCAAGATCAATATTGACAATTTTTAAAAAAATCCGAAAACATATATAAAATAAAAAACCTGCAATTCATAATCGGAGCGCTTAAAAATTAAAAGAGAAAAAGTTTTTTTCTGGGTATTAAAAGCTTTATTATATAAAATTTTTATATTAAAAAATATCTCATCATTTCCAGAAGCTACAATATAGGATAACATTAATTGGTATATTCGACACAAGCGTTCGAATAAAACTCAAAAAACCAACATCACTAGATAATTTCAAATCTTATTCATTCTCTGCTTTGAGTCTATTTACTATATTTTCTCACACAGAATATATTTGCGCATTCGAGTTCAAAAAAAGTGGAACGTGGTGATAGATAAACTAATTTTATACTCATCTCTAAAAGGTTTAACATTATAGCCTTATAGTGATGAGCCCGAGCATTAAAGCATACAAATATTTGACCTTAATTTTCTTTTATGTACTTTACTATTTATCTCGATCAATGTGGCCTTGAAAAATTCTTCACTACAAGCTATGCTGTCTACTCGATAATAAATCAAACCGTTCCGATTTATGGCAGATAATCAGACATTTTTCTTGTTCTAGTGGTTGATACGGGAGATATAAAGCTTTACCTACTAATGATCGATCTTTTTTTGGCCTTGTATATACTGAAAATCTGACTTTATCTATAAAAGAACAATGTTTCTATTGTCAATTATAGATTTAAGTATTCTAAGCGAATTTGCGTATTTATTTTTTGCTAATATGAATGTCAGTGTATTCTTTGTATTCGAGATGCAACTATCGTTTTTACTGTATAATGAAAAGATCTCAATATCTCTTTCTGTCGTTATTTTTGCTAAAGTAATATCAAACACGTCATCTACTTTTACTGATACTGCTTTATTGTCAGAGTATAGTCTTCGTCAACTCAGGGCTGTATTTGATTCTTCTGTCTTGATGCCAGGACGAAACTGTTTACTCTTTTTCTTTTTTTATTTTTCACAGATGTTCCCTCTCAATTTTTGGCGCGATGCCCTTTACTGTAGGTTTTGAGAAACTTAGAGAGTGGTTGATGCCTGTTATACTTATTTCCATAGAGCCTGTATTTCAATTATCTGAATGATTTTTTTTGTTATACTTCTTTTTGTTCTAGTTTGTAGTTCTGTAACAACTTGTGTAGCATTACTTAATCATCGATTCTCACTTGTTTCTGTGTTGATCATACTTTTTTTATTTAAAAAACACATAGATAACTTTATATGAAAAATCATAATTAAAGATAATTATCGATTGTCACTGTGGGGGTTTGTTGAAGTTAAAACACTACCAACATAAAGAAAGCCAACTAAAAGCTAATATTACTTAATGAATGTTTATTTATCAAAAGTACACTACATCCCTCAGACAACTTTATAGATATTTTTTGTTCTATATGTGTTATCAAATTTTTTTGAAAATTGCTATTATTAATTAAAAAATTGGCACCATTGAACAGAAAATTGCTACTACTTAACAGAAAATTGCAACTATTAATCGAAAAATGCCACCATTGTTCGGGAAACTGACACTATTGATCGGTAAATTCTATATTATCACACTCATATCACTCAAAAAAAATATCACAAAGATCCACTGTTTAGAGATTTATAGCCTTCTTGTGTTCTCTATTGTAGAATGTCTGCGATTATTGCGTTTTGTTTACTGATTTATGCATGTTAATATGTCAGTATTCTACAATTTTTATTTTCGTTTTCTTTTCTAATACTTCATAACTAACTCTATCACATAGCGTTTTTCTCGGTGTTAATAAATATTTCGAGTGTAATATAATAAATATAAATAATAAAATCAGTTTTTTTTTAACTGAAAAATTAAAAAATTAGGGCGTTATTCACTTATATTATTTGTTTTTTATTAAGTTGTTTTAAAGCGGGTTTTAAAAGATCCTTCGGCAGTTTACTCCTGTTAATACGACAGCCGCCAGCTGTAATTTTTTTTGACTGTAGTGCATTTCGTGCCGTTAATAAATGTAGTATAAAAATTATTTAAATAGAAATGATAAGGTTCATTTTTTATTGGCTTAGTTAGATCATCTATGAGGCTATTCACATACAAAATTTTTTCTGTGTATAATATAATTTAATCTTACAACAAAAAAATTGCTCCTAGTCGAACATATTGCATATATCTTAATTTACAATTAGTTTGTTTTTTTTTCCTTGTTACTTACTGGAGCAAAGAATCTTAATTTATGCGGGATTGTCGACTCATATATAGCACCAAATTTAATTTAAAGTAACTCTGTAGTAAATTGTTGATAAAAGACATAATCCTCAAATTCTTTTTTGTGATGTTTAGATTCGAAAATGTTTAGAAACGTATTTTATAAGACGAAAAAGCTTCTAAATATACATACGATTATTATATTTTACTCATTTTTTTTAAATACTTTTTTCTTTATCGATCAAACACGATGATCTTCTTCATTAAATCAATATAGTTTTAAATTTTTTAAAAGATACACTCACATATAATATAAGAGAACAACAAAAAAGAAAGTTTATCTTTTGTTATGTATTCGTCGACTTTGTTTTTTCTTCATTTTTTCGAACGCGTTAGTTCGCTTGATCATATTTGCTCTATAACGAAATTTTGAAAAAAACAATTAAACGTTCATTTTGTGTGAAAAAATAACTTCCGTGAGGTAATGTTTTTTATCAACATGATTTGTGTTATTAAAATATATATATATGCGACTAGAATACAAGAAACATTTCTCGAATATGTTCGTTTTTTTTAATAGAACTAGTATGTCTTGCATCATTTTCACAATAGTCAATATCATAAGGTAGAAAAGAGTTCTTATTTTCAAAAACTATGTGTATTTTGTTTATACATGAAAGGTTGTATAATTTATCTTACATCATGTTATGTTTGTTATTCATATATTAAACACTTTTGTTGTTTTTTAAATAAAAGCTTTTTTTTCTTTGTACTTTTTGTGCAACACGCATTTTAATATGTTTGAAAATATACAATTTGTTATGTAAAAGATATTGTTTTGTGACATTTGGTTTTTAATATTATGATTCATATACGAGCCATAGTATAAAATAGTGAAAAAAAGAACATGATACATATATGCGACATAATAAAAACAGTAAAAAAAATATAATCTATATATGCGTAATAATAAAAAAATAGACGAAAAACTATAGTTCATATATTAGTTTTATAGGCACTGGGGTGTATCAAAAATATAATAGAAAACAAATTTACATTTAAATAAATTAAGCAATGTTGTTACGGCAGCTTAATTATTACGATACACATATCAGAAACATTCGACGTCGCACAAAACTCTCAGAATCGTTTTTTTTTCAATACCATAAGCTTTTAACAATCATTCTGTAAACCTTTGCTTTTGAAAAATCAAAAGTTTAATGAGAATTGTATTTTTCTGTCTGCTATTTTGATGACCCTCATACCACTCTCTTCGTATATTACTAGGAATGTTTTTTTTCATAAAAAAAAGGAGAGCCGATAGGGTGGGCTATATTAAATTCCATATTTTTATTTATATAGTACTCTTTAATTTACACACAGCTATAGTTCACTACTTTGTAAAAATTATAAAATGTTTGCATTTTATTTTTATATTTTTTATTGAGTATAAAAATAAAAAAATAAGACAAAGAGAAAAACCTTTATATTACGATAACGAAAAAAAGTATGTAAAAAGATCAATACTAAATTGAAATCTGTTATTGAAACAACAAGGGCTAGTTTTTTACTTTATTTAGATTTACGCTTAAGCTAATAAATTTTCTTTATAAAATAAATAATAAACTGTTTTGTAAAACGTCTTATGTTGTGTAACCTATATTTATGTTATAAAAAAAAATAATGATAAAAATAAGTAAGAATAGTCTTTAATTAAAAGATGTAATCACGCAGCTATTGATATGAAGAGATTACTCAAATCAACAGCTGAAGTCTGTGTGATTTTCAAGATATTTTGCTGCTTCATCAGCATCTGGTGTTAATATTAGATGCATATCTTTGAGATTCTCGTTTCCATAATCTAATTGTATTTTGTAAAAAAGATCATCATTTATATCCGACTCTGGATTGTTTAGTGTAACTGTAAGCTCAGCTCCTTTTCCAATAGTTTCTTCATTCACTGATGAAATTAAAGTGTAGTTTAAAACATTTTCCTTGTCATAAGTTAAAGATAAAGAAGTTTCTTTTAATTTTGATATAACTTTTGAGAGGTTAAGTCTTAATATAAAAATAGAATCTAGTCGTTTTATTTCCTCTTTTAACTTGTATTTGGTTTTGGCATCTATAAAAGGATAATATACACTAAAAAACATATTATCATACCTTTCTTGAAACTTTTCGTATAAAAAAATTACTGCGTGCAACATTGTTTTCCGTGTAGTTTTATCTTTGAAAATAAAATAACCAGGTCTTATTTGCCCGGAACCACCTGTTAACATGTCCTTTTTATTGTGAAAAAAAAAGATAACACTGTTTCTGAATCAAACGAAAGACCAAAATCATAAACAGTTTCATCTTTATCATGAATTATATTTAAAAACTTTTGATTTTCAAAAAAAGAATCTTTTATTTTACCACTAGAAATCTTAACTTCAAAAAGAGGCAATAGAACGAAAGCCGAATTAAGAAAGCAGTCTTCACGTATTCTTGTTTCTGGAAAATTAAATGGTAGACTTTCAATGTTATTTTGCAAAACACCAAGCTTTCGTAAAGGTTTTTCGTTTTTGTCAAGCAGATTTGATAAACAACATGTCTTTACGATATTTTTTTAAATGAATTTTGTTTGGAACTTCTGAGCTGCATTTTATATAATAAGTTTCATAGAGATTTATTAAAAGAGTGTCAGAATATCTTTCAAAAATTGTTATGAACAAGGGGTGTAATTTTTATATATGAAAATAAAAAAATATTTTTTATTTCTTTCACTTATATATATTACATCACTGTAATATGAAAATACGAAATTACAAAAATATTACATTTTTCTAATATGAAATAACTACTTTATGTCTTATATAATTTATTATTTTAATACGAAAAATTTGTTTTCTTTCTCATATGTTATATTTTTTTTTATAGAAATTTGTTTTTCTCTCACATATAATTCTATTATTGTATTATAGAAAAAAAGCTTTCTCTCACTTATGTTACATAATAGTCGTTAATTCATTTTTTCAACAATAAAATAAAAAAGATTGTTAATGACTGTGGCGTGTCAGCAATGACTTGTCAACTGTTGTTAATGATCGTGAAATGATATATTATATTTTTGTAAATTGAAAAAAAATATTTTTTTTTGCCAAAATATTCCACGGTGTAATATGAAAAAGTCTTAGTTCTTAAAACATTACATTAATAAAATATCTAAAATGTATAAAATAAAAGAAAAAAAAAGCGAAATGTACAAAATAGAACGTTTTTGGTGTACGATTATTATAGTGAGTTATAGTTATTGTAGTGAGTTATAAAACAGTATACTAGGTAAACAATTTTAATTAAAAAAATCTTTATTATCATAACACATAAACAAAATGAATATTTCATTTGCATTCTTGTCTATATCAACATTATTTTTCACATAAGTTTGACTATTTATATGATTTCCAATCTTTTTCTGACTCCATATTTTATCGTCAAAGCTTTTTTTGATTGGATCACAAAACATTCAATAGTTTGTGTATTTATGTCTGGATCGTTATGAACGACTAAAAAACAAGAAAATTTGATTGTTAAATGTTCAAAACCGGACGAACTTCGTATTGCTGTTGCATAGCCTAACAAACGTTTGCTATAATTTCCGTACTATGGAAAATATTCTCAGTTATAATTTACTCATCAGAAGCAGAATTACAATTGGTCTGTGGTACATTAAAACAATTTTTAGAAGCAGTTCTATGCTTCAATATATCAAGTCTTATCTCGGTACAACATCGTGATTATATTTTATTTTAAAAAGTAGATTTAAAAACCAGTTTAATTATTTTTGTTTTGTTTTTGTATCCGAACATTCCAGGTTTCGCTTGATAAACTCAAAATAAAATAAAACAACATCGCGAACTATTCTACATCATTTACTTACGATGTTGCGATTTGTTTCTAGGTCTTATGTAATATTAAATATTTATAATTTATGTCTTTGATTTATATATAAGATATATATGTTTTTCGAGCGGTAGTTTAAAGCAGGAATGTATAAAAAATTACAGTTGTTTTTTAATGAGCTGTCAAGCTTTTAATTTTTTTTTAGCAATCAAACTTTTAATTGTTTTTTACCAATCAAACTTTTCATTTTTTTTAGCAATCAAACATTTAATTTGTTTTTTAGCAATCAAACATTGCAAAACTTTTTTTTAACAATCAAACATTGAAAACTTTTTTAACAATCAAACATTTAAATTGTTTTTTAGCAACAAAAACTGGAGTGGTTTTTCGATTCTGCCTTCAAACATTGCAGTTGTTTTTTGTTTTATCATTTAAACTTTGCAGTTGTTTAAATCTTGTTCGTTGATAAATAATACGTAAAAGTTTATAAAGACTAAGCTTTACAAAAAGAATATAATTCATCGTCGATTTTTTACTCAAGATTTGCACTTTTTAATTATTTATAAATAGATTTTGGGTTCCAAACATTTGCATTTTTGATAAAGGGAACTCTATATACGATAAAGTGTCACAGACTCAACTTTTCTACTCACACAATATATTCCTGCCTATCAAACTAAAGAGATGTTCAACCAAATAGATAGTTAATAAACTTAAGATTTATATATCGTGAACGTTTAGTCAATGTGGGTGTAAAAGAATTTTCTCAATTTACACCTGTAATAAAACATGATTTTTAAGCTTTTCAATAAGCGGATTTCTAAATTTTAATTTTATCTTCTTTTTCTTTAATATTAATTATTTTAATCACAGCAGAAAAAAATAGGCGTGTGTGAAAACACAGCTGTTTTAGAAAATTGTGTTCAAAATTAATATACTTAATAAACACACTATCGAAACACGACTTTTCGTTTGCTAAATTTAACGAATCGTTTTGTATATAATTTGCTAGTTTATTAAAAAATTTTGAACTAATCTTTGTTTTTTGAAGTTGAAAAATGTCAATTGGGGCCAGTAAAAATTATACTAAATTTTTATTATTTTGGTCAATAGAATTCTTTATATGCAAGAAAATGTTAATATATTATAACAACCAGATCATCTGTTTGTATTTCTCACTGTGTTCTTTAATTTTTTTGTTGTTAGAGCTGCTAGTTTTTGCGTCAAAAGATTTGTCATAAGTTTATGAACACGATAAAAATAAATAATTGAAAAATATATTTTCACCGCGAGAATTAAAATGCGCATACAAGTATCTATCAAATATATTTTTACCTCGTTGTTGCAATAGCTTTGTTTATACTGCAATTATCGTCAACTAGACATATGGCATTATAAAACGTTTTATTATATAGCTTAAGTTTAGATGTAATTGTTTCGATATATTTATCAGTTGCCTAGCCAGTCGCGTCATTAAGCGTATTAAAAACTAAAAACACGTTATTTTTCGTGTGTATCATTACAATCAAGACAGCAATGCGATAAAATAGATGTTGTTCTCTGTCTAAGAAACATAGCACAAACAAAACAAACTTAGTAATATATTTTTCATTTTATTTATGACAATATTTGATAAGTCTCTGGTATGTTTCTTTATTGTGTTACTAAAAATTGATTCAAGAAGTGTATATTCTAATTTCATTTTATTTTCTACTATGTTTATTGGCTTGTATTTGAAAATTATTTTTCTAGATCAACTGTAAACATTTGAACTTTCATAGTCGAATATAGTTAACTATTATGAACTATTTATGTGAGAGAGATGACTAATTCAGGTATATACTGTTTAACTGTGCTCAAGGTTTTGTTTAATCGATACAAAATTTTACTTTATTGCGCGTCTTAGCTTGTGCATAAAAAACAAATCGTTGTGTGTTCTTCACTAGACGTTGTTTGTGATGAATAAAATTTTTTAACTAGATATTTCGGTGCTTTCTTTATGATCAAAATTTATTCAAAAAACAAGGATATTTTTTATAAAACAACATAAGTACATATTATATCGTTATCGAAAATTATGGTTTTTTAAATAATATTATAAGTTATAAATATAAGATATTTTATGGAATAAAGAGTTATTTTATATAAAAATATAAGTTAACTGTAGTTCTTCTTAAAGTAACTTATATTCTTACAGGTATTAGTTAGTATATTCTATAAAATATCTTATATTTATAACCTATAAATCTTCTATAAAAAAAACCATGTTTTTCAATAAAGTAACTTATATTTTTATATAATTAATTTATATTTTCTGATAAATTAACTTATATGCTTCTAAAACGCTGAAAACGTCACATCTCACACTCAGATATTAAAAAAAATATTTTGCTATTCTCGAAATAGAAATATTAACTGGCAGATAAATGTAATTGTTACTAAAAAAACAATCTTTGAATTGTTTTGTTTTTGCCATCAAACATTGAACCAAAATATATTGCAATGTTCAATAAGTAAATTAATTTTCATATAGTTCTGCTTTTCAGTCTTTTAAAAAATTTGTTGAATTTGCTAATATTAATTTATTTAACCAATGAGAACTTTATAAATATATTGGATATTTATTTAACTGCTGTTTAGTAATCAAAGTGAAACACAGAAGCAAGTGGACTGACTATGCTATAACACATTCAGAAAACCTTTGAAATCAATTCTCAAAACAATCCGATATATAGATTCTTGTTAACGAAAGTAAACTACCGCTAAATTGATTTTAATTTTAAAAAAATTTAAATCATAAAAAGCAACAGTAAAGCTGAAGGTGAAATCGGACATCATACTCTTTTTTTTGACTTTAGAAAAATTATAGATATGTTTTTGAAACTTCGTTTTTTGCATACTTTTTCTTAAAAACGTAATATAAAAAAACGACATTTGACATATAGCCGAGATGTCAAAAATAGCAATAATATAGCAAAAAAAAGTATTTAGTAGTCTTTAAAAAAAGAATATTTTCCAGAAGCTGCTTCTAGAGGGTCAAACTCGTCTCTCGTGTTAGAATATGACAACGAAGTAAGCTTCTATGATCTTCATTTTGAAGCATATTTCTCTCCTTAGCATTCTTCTAAGCATTGAGAAACTATTTTCCACAGATATTGATGTCGGTAGACAATTTGAGAGATATAAATAATCTTTAAACGATATATTAGAGTTATGAATCTTTTCTATAACGAGAAAATCTGTTTTTTTATATCTGGTTTTAATATAAGTTTAATAAAAAGAGGTTTACTCCAGTGTTCATATTTAATATATCTTAAACACTGGTGTTTATAGTAAGAAAACCAGCTTCATTTATTTCATAAAAAAGATTAATGGTTTGTAATTTTTTTAACTTCAACTAACTCTCAACTAGAAAATGTATCGAGAAACGCCATTTTGTCTTTTTCTGATAGAATTATCTCGGATTCGACTTTTAAAAGTAAATTTTTTATTTGTAGAAGCTTTTTTGTAAAAAAAAGCTCTAGACAATTCGCTGCTCTATCGAGTGACTATGACAAATGAATTTAATATATTTTATTAAAAATTTTTATATTCGTGTGTTTTTTTTGTTTTTATAGAGATAATTAAAAATTAACACGTTTATATTTCGTTTTTATTTTCAAAGCACAATTATGAGCTAAATAAACGGTACAGCTAATATGATAAATTTTGACATATACATTCTTGAGCTAATAATTTGCTTTTATTATATAAGAGACACTGTCTGAAATAATCAGCAGTAGACCTTCTGTTGTTATTCTCTTCTTTTAAGAGTATATATTGTGTTTTTAATAACTTTAGCGCTATTTTCACTGGCTTTACTTGAAACAAGATTTAATAAAAAAAATATCTTTCGAATTCGCTATTAACTCTGCTTAATATTAAAAAACTTCGTCTGTTGAAATCAGATTCATCGACAATTAATAAAATTTTCTGTTTTTCGAGCCAACGATTTACTTTATCATCGACATATGATCAATAATTATTAATCAAATATTGTATTAAAGTTTCCCTTGATAGTGATCGGAATCTCAAATAAAAAACTCTTTTATAATACCATTTATCTATTTCAAAAAGAATATATTAGATAAATCGAACCCCTTTGTTCTTGAGCACATATAGAATTTTCTTTGATTTAAAGATGCTTTGTTTTCTGTCCTTGTTTTTTTTCAAAATCTCGACACCCAACTGATGTTTCTGAGATCGCCGATGTGTGTCAACGATGCTTTTTTTTATTGTGTTGGTTTTCTATGGCAGTTATTACAAAACAACTTCCCCGTTGTTGACAGTGTGAACTCGGAAGTATATAATGAAATATTTTTCTGAATTCTTCTCTCGTTATGAAATAAAATATAAAAAAATATAGCTTTATGGGAATTTTATAGCTTTATGGCAATTTTCAAAAAAAAGAGAAATTAGCAGCCCCCCTTATAACTAAATAACACGATAAAATTTGTCACTCGTTTTATCGATTTCTGATTTATCAAGTAAACTGTAAAGTTCTATAATTCAAAAAAAATTTTTGTATAATCTAAATAAATTTTTATTACATTTAGAACCTTATAGGCACTTATTTTATTAAGATAAAGGATCTGACCTTCACAAATGATATTTCAACAAGTTGATTAAAAACTCGTTACTATATCTGCGTCACTCATATTAATATAACTAACACACACAAAATATACAACAAGTTCTTTTATTATATATTGATTACAGAATTAAAACCTTAA
>SBJP01000412.1:0-15531 GCA_014805705.1 Cucumispora dikerogammari | reverse complement strand
TAAAGACCAGAAGTGAAAGAAGCTTTAAGAAAGTAGCCGAGAAAAGGTATTTGAGAAATTGACAATGTGAGAAGAAGAATTGTTCGATCTGTTGAAAAAAGAGAAAAATGAATTCTGACTACACATGTAAAAACAACACATAAGAGCGGTGGATTCGTTTATTATGAATTAAAAAAAAATATTATTGTTCAGGAATAAAAAAAATGATATTATAAAAGTATTTAAAAGCTGTGATATATGTTTGAAATTTTACTAAAAAAACCCTGGAAACGATTCCATTACAACTACAGGGTCTTTTAAGATGTTGGGTATTAACTTTATAGATATCAGGAGTTAAGAGAAATATATTTCAATGCAAGAGTTTATTTTAGTAGATACTTGTGTACTGGAACTTTATATGGCAAGAAGTCAATAGTATCATAGATGTAATTTAAGGCTACTTGTAAACTCGCATATATTAAATATATTTATTTATGTGTAAACCTGCCCAAATAAAATAAATAAAGAAAAAAAGCTAAAGATATAATTATTATAGTTTAATTTATAAAAAACGAAAATCAAGCCAACGAACAGACTTACAATCGAAACGAATTAACTAACTAACGAAATAAACAAACTAACTAAGAAAATAAACAAAAAAATAATAAAACAAACTAATTAATGTCTAGTTTATAGATAAAAAAATTTTTTAATTTATGACGAGTTTGCGCATTAATTTATTTTTGATTTGCGTAAACTCGTCTTTAGACAAATCTTAGCATATATTAAAAAAATTAATATATGGGAGTTAACTTTCGATCGTATTTAAGAAATGACGTAAAAATAGCTATATACCAGAGAAAATAATTAGAGATCATAGGAAAGAATTCGCAAATGAAGAATCAACAATATTTGTAAAAATATAAAAATAATACACATAAAGTTGGTGTAGAAGCACATAGATCAAATTAAAAAGTTGAGAGAGTTATTAAAACCAACAGAGGCGTTTTAGTAAAACCACTTAATCTAATATCAATAAAGAAAATATCATTGAATGTTAAAAAATATAATAAAACATACTATACAAGTATGAAATGCAAATCAAAGAGATCATGAAAGCCAATTATAAAGACATATTAGAAAACAGTAAACACATAAGATATTGACATAGATTTACAAGAGAGAAAAAACTTAAATTTGAAAAAAAACAGAATGTTCTTATTACAAAGAAGAATAACAAACAAAAGACGAAAAGGAAAGATTTCTAGAAAGAGGACCAGTCCGCGAAATTTATAAAGAAAACTCACACTTAAACAAAAGAGAAAATAAAAAGTTACTGAAACGAAACATTATAGAGTTAACAAATATTTAGATGAGACTATCGTCTTAAGGAAAAATGTTGTTTATTGTTTAATTAAAATTATCTTTAGATAGAAACTTTACATATTGTGTTATATTAGGGAAAAGAAGGTTCTATATATGATAAATTATTGTCAAATAGAGACTGCGCGACTAGAATTAATAAAGTTTCTTCTTCCCTTATTTTAGCGCTAGCAAACACAAAAGAAGAAAGATCTTCATCAGACGAAGAAGAAACTTCTATATTCGATAATTTATTATTAGACATAACCAATTGTCTGATACAGCTATATATAACTGGCGAAAGAGGTGTCGGGGTGGGAAATCTATATTTAATTTATTAGGTGTTGACAGCGCGACTGAAACAGCCATATATATAGCTGACGAAACAGGTATGCGAATATATATAGCTGACGAAATGGGTATGCGAATATATATAGCTGACTAAATAGGTATGCGAATATATATAGCTGACGAAATAGGTATGCGAATATATATAGCTAACTAAATAGGTATGCGGGAGGGTGCAGATGGATAGTAAATTTTATCTAACAATCTATAAAAATACTAATAGATGGATATGTGAGTGAAGTATAATCTACATTTTAATTATCATATATAGACAGCGCAACTAAACTGCGGATAATATATCTTAGTTAACAGATAAAGGAAGCAAAAAAATAGACGGATAGTTAATAGTATTAATATATTACATTATAATAAACAAAATAAAAAAATACCCCATGGCCAATCAACCCACAAATAATAATAATAATGAAATAAAACAATTAATAAGAGAATATAATTCAATATCTTGGGAACCCTGTACTGTAGCCTGTGATAATATAAATAATAGTAAAATATTAACCACAGATTTTATTTCTGAATCGGAAATTAATATTTCTAATAATAATAATAAAAATAGAGAATTGTTTTTAAGGATGAGATTCAAACATTATAATGAGAATTTAAATGTTACTTATATTAATAATAATAATAATACTGATAATATTAATAATAATAACAATAATATAAAATATGATGAGTTGCTTTTTTCAGTTAGTGATTTTACTTTAAAATCTTTAATTCCTTTTTCTGACACTATAAGTAATAATAGTAATTATAATATAAATAATAATATAAATCCGGAAATAATATTGAATTTAGATGATTTACATGTTAATTGTGTTATTAATAACAATAATATAAATAATAATAATGAGGGTATAAACTTGGAAAATGTTTTTACTGATTTATTTGGAAGATTAATTACTAATACAAGCAATAATATAAATAATAATATAAAAGGAAATATAATGCAAAATAATATAAAAGGAAATATAATGCAAAATAATAATATAAATATAATAAACTCACTAACATACAAATCAACATTCTTTTTCTTAAGATATTATACTTATAAATTCAAATCACTAGCTAAAGTTAATATGAAGAACTGCGGTCCCCATTTAACTCTACGTTTAAGGAAGGTAATATATAATAATAAGAAATACTTAATTAGTTATATAGGCGACAAAATAAAAGGTAATAATATAAACAAAGGATATAATATTATTACTAGATTATTTAATAAGAAAAAGAATAAAGTTATAGGATCGAGAAGTAAAGAGGTTGTTATTAGTGATTGTAATAATAATAGTAAGTTGGTAATTAAAGAGGTATAGTATTATAATAGAAAATATTTCTATTAATTATCTGCGATAGCATATAATGACTGCGCGACTGAACCATTCTTATTATTAGCCGCAATAGCGGGTAATAATAAGGAAGGCAGAGGACAATCTTTTCTATTTATAGGAAAGATTCCTACTGATGATTTATCATCAGTAGCCGCGACTGAGGCTGATACCTTATCTGCGCCAGCAGATAGGGTATCAATGAAGGAGTTGGTCGGGTAATCTCTATCTGCGATAGCAGATAATGACTGCGCGACTGAACCATCCTTATTTTTGGCCGCGGTAGCGGGTAATAATAAGGGGGGCAGGGGAGGAAAAGAAGTTAGAGAAAGCAGAGGAGAGGCAGAGAAAATATAGAAAGCATAGGAGGCCAGTGGACAGTATTATATATTATATAATATAATAATAAATATAATAAAAAAAGGTAGGTTTTAAAATTTTATTAAATAAATAAAAACATAAAATATTATTTCATAATATAATAGTATAATTAAATAATAAGGTTAAAACAAAAGTTATTATTAAGTAAATTTAAGTTAAAAACCCTTTTTTTTATTCAATAAAAGTTTAATTGGCGACAATGGGGTAATGGATATTAATAAAAAATTAAGGTATATAGAAATAAAAGAGCTAATATATAAGGTTTAGAGAAGTGAGGAAGTAATTAATTGAGGATTAAGAAATAAGTAGTTAGGTGTTTAAAAAAATATAAAATAAAAAACTTTATTTTAAATATTTTCATTAAACTTTTTATTTTAAATCAAATTAAGAGAAAAAAAAAATTATTTAATTAAATAAATTATTTTTTACAAATCAAGTTATTAAAAAATATAAATAATTTTTTTTAATTCTAATTAATATTACAAATCAGCTTTAGAAAAAACCAAAACTGTGAAAATCTATAAAAACAAAAAGAGAAAAAAATTAATTAAGAAAAAAAGTAAGAAAATAAAAAAATTGATTACAAATATAATTAATAGTAGAATTTAATATTTAATTAAGAAAGTTTTTTTTTAAGACTAATATATTTAAAAAATCTTTCTTAAGTTATATAGCATTTTTATTTAATTAAAATACATTTCTAGTTATTAAAAATTCATTTCTATTTAATTAAAATTCGTTTCTATTTAATTAAAATTCGTTTCTATACAAATAACATCCGTTTCTATATAAATAACATCTTTTTCTATATAAATAATATCCTTTTCTATTTAACCAACGAAAAAATGCAAAATTAATTATTATTTCTATTTTATACAATAGAAAACCAGCGAATTGAATAAAAAAATATTTCTGTCTTTTTTAATATTGAACAACGCGCAAGTTATTACCGCTATTTAATCACAGCAAAGAATCAAATCTTTAAATTAAAAAATTGCGCTCATTTTTTTCTCTTTTCGTTTAAAAAACGACTGGAAAAAAAGAATTGTGTCAGACTCCCCAAGTGAGTTACAAGAAACTCAAACAAGACGCACTCGCGCTACACTTACTGCTCGGGAAAAAGAAAGAATAATAGCTCTACGGCTGCGGGATCGCGGGTTAGCTTCTATTTCTTCAATTACTGGCATGAATTACAGAACAGTGCAGGCAAACATCAGAAAATACAACAACACTCGATAAATATCCACAAGCCAGCCTGACAGACAATCAGTCGATAGACTCTTAACATAGAAAGTCATACGATTCGTCGAAAACTAAATTCGCTTGGAGT
Source organism: Cucumispora dikerogammari (assembly GCA_014805705.1). Lineage (NCBI taxonomy): Eukaryota > Fungi > Microsporidia > Cucumispora > Cucumispora dikerogammari. Next base: position 10,785 of record SBJP01000412.1, on the reverse strand, counting down.
GTACCATAACATTAAAAACGATTCAGACTCGAATTCCCAATACTTTTAATATTAAACCATGCTTAGAAACGATTCGTAGAAGTCTCCTTGATATATCTATTACTCTTAAAAGATTGAATTTTGTTTTGGAAGCCGTAAATTCACCACGAAGTAAAGAGTTGAGTTTTGAATATTCTAACTATTTTTTAAATGATCTCACTCTTGAAGGCAAGTTTTTAATTTTTATAGACGAGAGCCCGTTTAAAATATCTATGAGGCGAAACTATAGAAGATTGCCAGCAGAAACGAGAGAAAGCATAATTGTTCCAACCCATCTAGAACGAAATCTATCTTTAATTGGTGCAATAAACGGCGAGAGAGTGTTATGTAGTGTAGTGATTAATAGAGGGGGTAAAGCGCAGGATTTTAAACTGTTTCTTCTGGCTTTTTGCCAATACTTACAAGTTTTGATCTTCGTAAAAGTTGTATATTATTTTACGACAATGCATCCATTCACCGTGCTCAAGAAACAGAAAAGGTTGTTTAAGAAAATGACCTCAGGCAAAAATTTTTAAGCCCTTACTCCTATATGTTAAATCCAATTGAATTTTGCTTTGGAAAAGTAAAAACAATTATACGAAACCATATACGGGATCACGAAGAACAATCGTTTGCATTGTGTATTGTCGATGCGATGAACCAGATAACTCATGCTGTTATGGCAGAATATTTCACATTAATTAGAAGAAACTGTGGACGAGCGCTTGATAAAAGAGATTTTGATTAAAATTTATTTTATTTAAAACACAGTCTCATCGGTCTATCAATGAATACAACGAGGTAACGTGTGTTTTTGTTTGTCTTTCAAATTACATAGAAAATAGATGTTTAGATTTTCAATGAATTTTTTTAGCTGAATAAAAAGACGAGTGATATTTTTTAAAAAAATATTTATTGATTTTTTGAAAGGATGTTATTTAAATGGAAACGGATGTTATTTATATAGAAAAGAATGTTATTTATATAGAAACGGATGTTATTTATATAGAAAAGAATGTTATTTATATAGAAAAGGATGTTATTTAAATAGAAGAAGATGTTATTTAGATAGAAATGCTATATTACAATAATAAGGTTTGAGGGCAATGTTTATTTTATCATTTTAAACAGCGTAAGCCTTATGCCTAGCGTTTATTTCAATATATTAAAATAGTATACGATTAAGAGACAAAGTTTATTTTTCTGGTTAAAATGGTGTAGATTTTAGTAGAGACGTATGTTTGTCGTATTATAATAGTATAATGTTTAGGAGCAGTTGTTTTTCATATTAATTTAATGTAAGGCTTAAAGAACGTTTGTTTTTTATATTACAACAGTGTATAATTTAAAGAAAGATATCTATTTTTTATATTACAATAATGTAATATTTGGGAGAACGGTATTTCTCATATTACAAAAACGCAATGTTAGGAAAAAACGAATATTTTTGATATTACAATAATATGATGTTTGCAAGAGAAACGAGCATTTTCCATATTACAAAAATATAATGTTACAAAAGAGCATATGTTTTTTATACTACAGTAATATAGTGTTTGAGAGAAAAACGAGTATTTTCCATATTACAATAATGTGATGTTTGGTGAGCGAGAACGAAGATTTTTCATATTACAATAATGTAATATTGAGTGAGAAAAAGAGTAAAGAGACATCAGACATTTGAAAACGACTGGTTACTAAAAGTACTAGGATACTTTAAAATAACTATATTTAGATATTCGTCAAAGGTTTTGCCTTTTTCAAACTAATGCCAGATAAAAGTCTCGCGGAAGCAGAAAAAATATATGAAACAGAAAAATATTCCACTCTTGTTAATTTTGTTAGGAACAATTTTTACTGAGGCTCCCAAAGGTAAATTAGCGTGGGAAAGTTGAAACTGATTAACAGAACACCAGACAAGATAGACGAAGTAATACTTTTTTCTACAAATTTACACAAATCTTTAGAAGTTCTAAATTTTAACAATGTTTTTATTTTTCGCAGAACGATGCATCTTCTCACATAGCAGAATTTACTAAGATTTCATTTAAAACAAAAAAAAGCAGTTGTTTGACTGGTACGATTCTTTGATCTAATTCTTTTGAGCATGTTTGGTTCTACATAACCTATATGAGTTAAAAAAATCTAATATCAAGCGCAGGAATGACCTTATCAAAGAGGTTAAAATAATTTAATATAATACAACTAATGCCTATATTAGAAAACTATTTAAAATAATTTCAAAGAAATTGAAAAGCGTTTTATGAAACAAAAATAGACATATATCTTATTAAATATTTAATGGATCGTTTTTATTGTGTAATCTTTCAAAATGCAAAATTATTTTGACTATGTATTAGTAAAAATTCACGAATAAACAATTTTTTTATGTGTGTAGCTTGCGTTCATGTATCTAAATGTGTTTTCAGTTTTTTTTACTGATAAAGATCGTTATTTACATATAGTCTATTTTTTTATTAAGAAAGTGAAAGTGCTAAAAACTGTTCTTTACATTGTTAGTATAATAACATTTTAGAACTATATATGACAGAAACAATGCAAATGATATATTCTCCAATGACTTATATATGTATTAGATTCTTTCAGATATAAAAAATTTACTCTGCGATCTAAAATTTACATATAAAAAAACATTTATATTCTTTTCAATTTATTATAACTTAGAAAAAATATAGATAAACGCGATTATGGCACTTCGTTTTTTTTACATTGAAACATCTCTCTCACATTTAGACAAGAAAAGATGTTAAAACTGAATGCGTTTTTGCAAAAGGTTTTTTCAATTTAGTTAAAAAAAGAAATTTATGGCAGACAAAAGGCTTTGTAAAGCTTGTAGAAAGATAATGATTGTGAGTAAAAATTTTGATTATGAGCACCGACGACGTTGTTAAGTAAAAAATGTCTTAAAAAAAGCTTTAGGGTTCGAAATGTTTATTTTTTTTCAGATGTTCGTTTGTTTTTAAAAAATATCGTTATGATGATTTAACTTTGGTCGAAAGATATACTTGTCAACTAAATTCAATATGAATCAGATAAGAAAAAGATGAGGCGAGTCGTTTTAAAAGTTTTACGTAAAAAATTAAACAAAAAAAAAGCAATTAAAAAGATTAAGGACAGAATTGTGGTTGTATAGTTGAAGTATATAAAACGAATTTTACAAAAGAGAAGGTAATATAGGCAGAATACTAGAAAGAATAAGAATGGAAGTAATATTTGTAGTTATATAAAAGTTTTTTTATGAGTTGGTTCTAAAAAGAAACGCGAAAATACTATGTGATATAGTATCAAGAAATGTTAAAACAGAAATAATAATGCTTACAGATGAATTAGAGTGATATAACGAACTCTTCACGCTTTTTATACACCTAGCTATAATTCATATTAAGCATCTTTCTGATTTAAAAAATCTGAATCCTCCTCCCAATTTCTCTCTTCTTTATATAAATCCGAAGAATATAGAAAAATAAGTCGGTAGTTAAAAAACACTTTATGTAATCTAGTTTTAGAGTTTAAATTTCAACATCTTAAAAAGATGTTTTTCAATAACTTTCGCTTATATTTTTACAATAAATAGTATTCAATAAATTGCTTTTCTCAGTTTATTTTGTGTCAAAAAACCAAAGCTATTAACTACATTTGGCTAAAAAAAATAAAACGATATTTTACAACTTTAGTTTTTTTTCCATAACCGAACTTTTTAATTCCACTTTTTTCGGTTTTAAACATCAGAAAGTACGTTCTTCATGTTTTTTAATATATTTACAAAGTCAAATAATAATTATGATAACACTTCTTCATATGTTCTTAATTTTAATTTTTTTTGTGACAATTCTATGCGAAGAAGTGTTAACGAAGTAGTGAGCGTCAGCTCGCCAGAGTTTTCTTTTACAAAAATTTGTCAATTCGACAAAAGATATATATTAGTAAAAAAAACTTTAACTTCTAAGTTTTTTAATTAAGAGACTAATAACATTTTTAATTAAAAATAAAAAACTAAAAATAAAAAAACAAATCAGTTTAAAAAAACTTACAACAAACGTAAACAATACGAAGAATACAAATAAGTACTAAAAACAATATCTCTTCATTACAGTTTATTTGTTAATTGGAGAAAATAAAAATATTGAAAAAAGTTAATATTCGAAGCAAAAATCAAAAAAATCTAGAAATAAAAAAACAGCTTTAAAATAAAGTTAAAAAACTTAATTTGATTAAACGACAGTTCCGTCCACAAAATAAACACTTCCCGACAAAGATTACACAAATACATAATAATACTTTTTTACTGTTTGTTCTTATTGTATAATGGGCTTGATAAACTTTACAATTGTTTTTAGTCTGAGTAGACAGCCCGGCTTAATATATCTCAATAACACGAAAGATTCTTTTCATAATATACTTTTTATTAAAATCCCCAATATACTCATATTCTTCGTCTTCGCATATTGTTGTGTTCATCTTGCTTTTTATTATAGGTTTAATGCGTGTATAATAGAAAGAGTTATTTTATGACGTTGATATTTTGTTTCGAACGACATGCTAGTATTGTTTTCAAAAAGATTCATGCCTTTTGCTTCGTTTACAATTGATCTGTTTTGTATTTATTAACAACGAATCTATGAAGGTCAGTTTAAACTCGATAGGGTTTAAATATTCATTTTATTACAAGTGTATATTATATGAAAATTGCAAGCATTTCTGTTTAAAATATATAGATATAGCTTATTTTTTCATCTGATAATCTTTTCTATTACAATTATAGTAACCCTTCTTTTGTTTTAATAAAACAATCACTTCTACATTTGATTTATAATTATAAGATAAGATATTTTGTCTGTTTTTGTAAAAACTGAGTTAACTTTTCTATATATAATTTTTTTACAATGTCAACGTACACAGACAGAAACAAAAAAACAATCGGCTAAAGTTGGTATTGTTCCCCCCTTTTTTAACTCAAAAAAAAATAAATAACAGAAAACGATTTATTTAGACGGATAATTCGATATGATGTGCGAGAATTTAGAAAAAATGTCTTTTACAGATCTCTTATATTTAAACTCTAAAATTAACGAATCTAGGTTCTTCCTTATGTTTGTTCCGTAATTAATTACGTATCTTTTTAATACACCCCACATGAATTCTATGGTTTGAGTGTGTATTAAAGAGTTTTTAGGGCACACAAAGTTTTTTTTGTTGCATATTGTTTTATGCGACGAAAAAACATTGTTAAGGACTGGACGCTGTTTCGACGGCCAGCGAAACGGCGCCCGTTTCGCCGGTGAATTAAAAGCGCCGTTTCGCCGGTGAAACTAAGACATCTATTTATTATCTTATAAGAAAAAGAAAAATATTTTTTACTATTTTAATTTAAATAAAAGTTTTAAAAACTCTACAAAAAGGGCCACGCGTTTTCTAGACCAAACTTAAATAAACTTTTTCGAAAAAACGAAAAACCGAATAAAAGAACAAACGAACGAACGAACAAACGAACGAACGAACGAATAAGCGAATAAATGAATAAACGAACGAAACGAACAAACGAACAAACGAACGAAACGAAACGAAACGAAAAAACGAACGAACGAAAAAACGAACGAACGAAAAAACGAACGAACGAAAAAACGAACGAACGAAAACGAACGAAACGAAACAAATAAACGAAACAAATAAACGAAACGAAACGAAACAAATAAACGAAACGAAACGAAACAAATAAACGAACGAAAACGAACAAAAACGAACAAAAACGCACGAAAAAACGAACGAAAAAGAACGAAAAAGAACGAAATTTTTTCATTATTTAAATTTTTTCTACCGGCGAAACGGCGCTCAGCGGTGTATTAAAGGGTTTTTAGGGCACACAAAGTTTTTTTTGTTGCATATTGTTTTATGCGACGAAAAAACATTGTTAAGACCGTTATACGCCTTTCATTCATCTGTTATTATATCTAAACGTTTATCTACGTGTTTATTTACTATATTGTGTAGTGTCGATTTATTCCTTACACGAGTTAGTAAAAAAGAACTCTTTGTGTTTTCGGCATATACCACCAACACACCAAAGGGTAGCATTGGTTCTCCCTTTTTCAAATTTCTTCTTCGTAACAGCCGTTTCGTCAATTTCGACGACACAACCTTTTCCTCCAATTTTGTTAAACTTTTCGTTTTTTAATTTGTTTCGAATTAAACGGAAAACTGTATTTATGGCAGAATAACCTACCTCAACTTCGCGTCTAAGTCTTTAATTTTCGAATTGATAGACCATTCGTAAATTATTTCTATTATTTTTTTTAAATAAAATTTTAAACGAAATAAAACAGAGCTTTTCCTTATAGAAAATCCCTCTTTATTGCATTTTAATAATTTTCAACTTCACACCAACCCATCAGAAATATTTTTTAGTTTCAAAAACATAGACTTTCTGAAACCTTTACAAAAACTATTTTCTTTCAAAAAACCGAAGTTAACTAAGAATTGGAAGTTTCCGCACATCGATTTAGTTATCTCATAGAGTTCTTTTCGTATTATCGTGGGTTGTTTTTTATATAAAAAAAAGAGGGGGGGGTAACAATACCAACTTTAGACAAATAATCATATATAAGAAACACATACTTTTATCTTTAAAGATAATTAAAATAATCTTTTTATTGTTTGCTATTCTCATTTGTGTTTTGGTTCACTTCTTTGAAACGTTTTTATTTGATTTTTTTATAATTACTTCTTGTTACTACTAAAAGTGTCAGAAGTATAAACACCTGAATCATCGAAACATTCGAGATTATTTAAAAATAAATAAATGTTGCCAAGGTATATTTGATGGTGTTCCTTTTTTTGTGGCCATGAAAGTTTATCAATAAGTGTGTCTTTGTTGTGATTTCTCGGTATACAAACTTAATCAATAAGAATATCTTGAAATCGAAATATTTAGGAATATAATTTAGACTTCTATTTATTTGATTTAGCTTTGTTATAGACTAAATTAATAAAATTTCTTTATTTGGGAACGTTAGTACCTATATTGCGACTCAACTGCTGAGATAATTGTGTTCCTTTAAAAATATTGTTTATTGTGTATATTACATTGGCTGTTTTCTATGTATGTGGCTTGATATTAAATATTCATCTGCAATATATATATAAGCGAAAACTGAAATTGTTTACGAATACGTAAAAATCTAGTCTAAGTCATTCTTTTGGCTAAATGTTTTTCGGCTTGTATCAACTGTTGGTCTTTTTATTTAATGAAAAATATTTTTAAATTCGAAAGTGACGACGCTCGCTCATATAATATAACAAACAATAAATATAGTGACTTTTTTTTATATATTTAAGAATATTGTTTTTTTCTCTCCTATGAACTCTCTTATTATTTTGACTGCGATATATTATATAATACGTTTCTTAAAAAACACCTAAAAGTTCTATTCAAGCTCAAAAATGCCGCAGTCAAAATGGTCGGTTTTCAATTTGAGTTTGTTAAATTATTAAAAGTAGCGTGATCAGAAAACTAAGTTTTTTTTCGGAGCTTACTATAGCGAAAAATTTAAGATCAAAAAATTTTATTTCTTCGGATTCATCATATTTTATATTAGTTGTAAAACGAACTTTCTCTTTCAAAAATTTTTAATGTACCTTTGATGGATTAAAGTCGTTTGCGTTATCAACAGAGTTATAGCTGCTTTTTAGATATTAATTTTTTTTTGGCATTGAAAACATTATTTTTTTCGATCAGTGTAAATTTTACAATTTTATTTATGAATAATAACCAACTAAGTTGTGTCTCTTAAGATGGTCACTTTAGTTGTTATTTGTCGCTTTTTTTTAATGAAAATTATATTATATATTTATATCATACTGAAATGTATTTCTGTTTTGAAACTCACTTTGTCATTTAATGAAAAATGTTTTTTAGTACTTTTTTGTATAAGATTATCGCGTGCTGAAACTTCATATATATAAAAAAAAATGTGAAATCAGAATTCTTTAATTAAATTATATAGAAGATTTCGCCACATGATAATCTTATACAGCGTTTTTCTAAATATTAAATCCCCTTTTCAAAATATTAAATTCTTCTTTCAAAGCATCGAACCACTACTAGAAAAATAAAATCTTTAATTTAAAAGATCAAATCAGTAATTAAAAACAAAAAAAAAGAAATTAAAAAATATATACTTTACATAACTTTTATCTGATGTATCATGTTTGTAAGTAATTTTCCTATCTTTTTTATAAGAAAAATATAGGGTTTTTCAAAATATTATTTTCTCTATTCTTTTTGTCGCAGATCGAACAGATGATCTCTTACTGTCATGTTACAATAAATAAAAATTATAAAAATCTATATTTTTCAATTTCGTTTCTTTAATTTTAACTTGATATGTTTTTTTAAGTTGAAGATTATTTTTATTAGGGCTTTAATGTTTTGGAAATAAAGATTTAATATGTTAAAAAGAAGATTTAACATTTCGAAAAGAGATTTTAACATTTTGAAAAGCGGTTTTAGCATTTTTAAAAACGAAATCAACATTTTGAAAACGTGATTTTAACATTTTGAAAATGGGTTTAATATTTTGAAAAACTTTGTAAAAACAAAATATACAAAAGACAATTTATATTTAAATAATATAGAAAACTTTGAAACGAAGGTACATTACAGCACGGGATTATATATGTACTATATATTTTTAACGAATAATCATCGAGTTTCCTCTTGTTGTATATCGGTATCAAAAAACAATTTATTTCTGCGTTGTAAGATATTTGTAATTTGTTAAAATATTTTTTGTAACCTTTATCTCGATATCAAAACTTTTTTTCTGATTTTGAAATATCAAGATTTGTTATTAATTTATCTATTCGAATAGTTTCTAAATTAGCTTTCGAAAGAAAAAAGTCAGATATCGACTCATTTTTTCAGCGGTTTTGTAGTAAGATTCTGTCTGTTTGTCGCTCTTGAAAGATTGTTGAGTATATCATACTTATGTTTCAACATTTATACGCAACAGAACTCGTTGATTTGTTGTTTTTATCTTCAAAATCAAAATACATATTCTAAAAATGCTTCAAATGTCAGTGGAGCATAGATTTTTTTTGTTTTTGAGATGTTTTTTATTACTTCGTGTGTTGAAAAAACAACAGTTGGTTTTAAAAAGGTTATAGCAAAGAGTTGTTAAATGAAAACTCTAAAAGCTGCGTTTTATTTGTATATTTTAATTAAATCGATGTTTTGAGCTTGTTTTCAGTTCGATCAAAAAATGAAAATATCAGCCTTTAACATATGCTCATTTAACACAAGACTCTGTAAATTTCGTTTTTTTTAAATCAGATATTATATATTTATGCAACTCTAATAATGCTTTTGTTTGAGAAAAAGCTTTGTTATGTTTGCAATCTTTTTTGTTTTTAAAAAAATATAAAAATGTTACCAAGAACGATAATTTGTTTTTTATACGGATAATAAAACACATAATATACAATGTAAAAAAACACGGTTACTAAAAAAATTTCATGCTTTATTAAGTTAATTAACAAAATATAGACATATAAAGTTACAGATAGTCTAAGTCTTCATAATAGCTGTCGTATCTTATAGGATGTTATTCTCTTGAATATGTTTTAAAGAGTTTTGTTATGTCGCTCAGTTTATGTTTAAAATATCATTTTTTCATTTATCAGCTTGGCCTCTTTATCCACAGATGATTTATTTGGTGACACTTTAAAAACAAGATCACTGCGAATGTTTTCGATTCTTAAAAGATAAGAGAGACAGTAAGCTCATAGCTGTTAAAGATGGTTCTTTTATTTTATTTAAAACCAAATGTCTGTGGGGTTTTGTTGTTTCGTTTGTCATGTTTTTGGTGTTTACTTATTTTTACTATATTTTCAGTTAGAGAAAGAGTGTTGTATTTTAGAAGCAATGTTGACATTATTATCTTATGTGTTTTCCGAGCTGTTGTGTCTGTGTGTAGCGTGAAAATAAGGATATCGTGAAAATCTGGAATAAACTTTTATATAGAAAATTATAAACAGTCTGGTTTTTATATAAGAAGCCTCGCGTGAAAATCCGGAATAAGATATTTTTTATATAAAATATAAAATTATAATATAAAGAATATTATACTCTTATTCCATATGTAAGAGCCGGGAAATCTGAAATAAACTTTTTTATATAATAATGTTATATTTTATATAGAAAATATCGGTAAAAGTGCCGAATAAACAAACCATGTTTAAATAAAGGGAACCCATTATAAATGTAAAAAACAGAAAAGATTTGCTTAAAATTATCTAATCTCAGCAAAATCATAGATAACATCCAAAGCTATGAAGTTTTAAAGAAAATTTTAACTGCCAAAAATGTCGAAAAAACATGAAAAAATACACGACCAAAAACAAAGAGGCGCCAATAATGATGTGTACATCTAGAATATGTGGAAAGAAACAACAAAGCATCAGAAAGGACGCTGTTTTCTTTAAAACCAAAGCCCCGTTGTCTAAAATTCTACTAGTTATCTACAAATGGTCACAATTTACTCCACTAAAAAACATAAAAAAGGAATATGGGGTTGGAATAAAGCTTATAAATACAATAATTGACATTTTTAAACACCAATTTAAAAAAATGAAAAAAACGAAAATAGAAGGACCAAATGAGGTTGTTGAAGTAGATGAGGCAGCACTAAGTATCACAAAGTACAATACGAGTAGAAGATTTGAACAAATCTGATGTATTGGGAGGTATAT
>SBJP01000411.1:0-15543 GCA_014805705.1 Cucumispora dikerogammari | reverse complement strand
GGTGGGTTAGTGAATGTTATCTTAAAAATAAAAAAAACCATTGAAAATAGTCGATCGCTTTATGATAAGATTTAAAATCGTTGCGACGCTATCTCTTTTTGCATGGATTGGGGGCTTTTGAAACGATCTTTTAATTTCCCTAGGTGTAAAAAAAGATGGTTTTGCGCCCTCACATCAGGAAGATGGTTTTATTTGGGCTTGCTGAAAGTTTTCATGTAAAAATAATAAAAAATCGGAGCGAGCTGGCTTTTTATTCGTTGATATTCTGTTCCTTTGTGGAAATCGTTATGATTATCTATGAGTGGTGCCAGCAAGCTATCATTAAACAAATAAAACACGAATACGGTTTGATTATTCATCGATTAATGCACTTTTTTCAATTATTAGACATATTATAACAGAAAAAAAAGATGTAAAGATTGGAGATAAAGATGAGATTGTGGAAGTGGATGAGACTTGTTTAAGTTCAAGGAAAAATAATAAGGGAAGGTTTTGAAAAATATCTGGTGTGTTGGGGGTATTTCAAAAAAGACAAAAAAATATTTTTAGAGCTTTCAATATCTCGTTGCATGATCAATCTAGACACGATTATAAGTAAACACGTCAATATGTATACTTTAATCATGACAGATTGTTGGCGCGGGTACTTAAACGTTGAAAATATAGGGTTTTTACATAAACGAATAAACCACTCTAGAAACTTTGTGGACCCCAAGATAAGCCCATTCGCACTCAGAATATAGAGTGTTTATGGTCTTATTTGAAAAAATACATCAGATCTCGGGTAAAAATCGTATAAAAACTTAAAGTATCACCTTGAAAAGTTTAAAATTTTGAAATTTTCAAAAAACTCATTTGAGAAGTTCTTGCAACGATTTCCGTTTTTATCTTTGTCTAATAAATCTTTTTAACTAAATAATTTTTATTTTTAATATAACTTTCACGCCCCCCCCCAGACCAAGTTTTGCGTAATAGCTTATAAAACTTTATTTCGGCTACTATCGAACACAGATAATTGAAACACTCATAAATATTACAAAAAAAACAAATCAAATTTGAACTTGTAAGCGAGAAAAAAGTTGCTTTTTTATAAATGAAGTTTAATAGTTAGAAATTAACTACACAAGTAGAGTTTCATTTAAAAACTTAAGAATAAACTCAAATCAAAATTTTGTAAAAACTACAGACGTTCACAAATAAATTTAACGCGAGTTTTAGTTAAAAACAAGATCGTAGGTAAACATAACAATCTTTAGTGTTTTAGGATTAAAAACAAAATTTCTACTCTTAAACGATTTAAAATTCTTTAATTAGACATCAAACTCATCAAGAGTTGAAAACGTCAAATCATATATACTCAAATCTACATGCCAATCTCGGAATTTGGGCCATTAAATAATTATACATTACATGAAGAACAGTACGTCAGTGTCTGTTTTTCTTGCTTAGTCTTTTCACATTCTCAACACGCACTGTATTTTTTATTTTTATTTTCATTTGTAAAAGACTTTTAAACATTATTTGTTTGAGGTGTATTGCGCTGTTTTTGTTTTTTAATTTCTTATTTTGTATTTTTAATATCGTCTCATTAGCGTGCTTTTTTAACAATTATTGTATACAAACGTTTTAAAAAAGGGTGTTGATTTATTTTGTTTTCTTTTTTACTAAATGTTTTATACAACACATAGGTGTTTTGATCTATAGAATCCACGAAATATATCGCAAGTTTATTAGTCTATTTTCTATGTTTGAGTTAAGTAAAATATGACTGGCGCAGCTGAACAAGCCTGCTTACGCGTTCTATATGTTGATTATAAGAGAGTGTTATTTGAGGTTTAGTTTTATGTTTACAAAACTCACGTAAAAACACATTCTTTTTAAAATTAACAAATGTTGAATAAATACGGCGCTTTTTTATTATATCAAGAGCGAGTATTAGCATTATTTTTCTGATGACATATCTTTTTCAATTTTTTCGTATTTTCTTAAATCGTATATAACTTTTTAATTTATCTCGAAAGATCTTAACGTTTCACAGACATACACACTCAACTCTCACATTTACACACTAAGTCAAACGAATTATAGGATTTTTTTATAAAATGCTTGTATTTTTCTATAAGGATAATTTTTCATTACGCTTTTTACCAAGTCTTTTAGCTTTATCATTTTTTTCGTATAAAGTAATATTTTACATACAAATGAAGTTTTATAATTGAATAATATAATGAAGTTTATTTTAACTTTAATAGGTTTAGTCGGTTTTTAGGTTTTAATAAATATCGACTTTAAAATGTTCACATTACTTTGTCTATCTACAATAGCTTATCGAAATATATACAATTTAAAAACCCTCTTCAAGTATGATATTATTTTGTTTATCGTTTTTTTAATATCTCTTTGTTTTTCATTTTCGTTTTTTATACGTACTAAACTAAATTGAGTCTTAATTTCGGTAAATCTTCTATAACTAATGTTCTAAAATGCGGTATTTTGGTTATAAAGAAATTTTGTTTTTTCTTCTCAATACACTCAGATTTCAGGCAATTTACATATACCCATATACAATATCACAGCTATGCAGGTTTTTAATTGAATAATCGAGGCTGGCTCATATTTTATCTTTCGCATTTCGCTTGGGAGATCGAGTGCATTTTTTATACTAAGCAGATTTTTCTTAAATTCATAAATAAAACTTTTAGAAATTTGTACTAAGCAAAAGTTTAAAACTGTTTTTTAATATTAAATCAAAATATAATTTTAAATCATATCTTATGTTAACTTTTATAGAATTTTTAATTTGAAAGAAAAAAGAGGCAGTATGTTAGCTTTTTTTCAAACACCAATCATTCGCAAGCGTTTTATTGCCGAAGAGCTGTAATACTTTTAGTGACACTAGATACAGTATGTTTTACACTTTTTTCTCTATTGTTACTTCTACATCTATATCGCACGTATCTTAGAGTACAAAGTTTTTTACGTCATTTTGACAATGTCCCAATAAATTTTGACAAATTAATAAAATTTATCAATATTTACAGCACCACAGCCAAGCAAAACATATAAAAAATAGACTAAATAGATTACAGCCCCCTCTTTTTTTCTATAAAAGAAACACCCCTTCATGTGAACGAGAAAAAAAAGTTGAAGATGAATGCATTTCGGTGGTCGAATGTTTTAATCTGTGCGTTAAAATAAGTTTTATCGCAGGAAAAAGATTTTGTAAGGTATGTAGAAAGATGATGATTTTGGGAAATATGAAAACTTGGGATGTGTTGCGGTGGCGTTGTTTAGCTAAAAAATGTGGAAAAAAAAAGAAATTAGTAGTCGAAAAAACTCTATTTTGAAAGTATTCATTTACCTTTAAAGAAAACAATTTTGATACTATATATGTGGTCGAGCGATACCTAAATAAAATAAATAAAACACGAACTGAAAGTCGGAAAAAATGATGTCAATACTGTTTTAAAGATTTTACGCGTAAATTTATGTGAAAAAAAAATACTAAGATTGGGAGTCAGAGTTGCTGGGTTGAGGTTGACGAAACGAAACAAAATTAACAAAACGAAAAGGGAATGTAGAAAAATACCTGAAACGATTTGGTGTGTCAAAGGTATTTGCTGGACTAATACAAAATTTTTTTACGAGTTAACGAAATAACAAAACTCTAAAATACCACATGGTATTCTTTCAAGAAACGTGTGTGTTGAATCAACTATAGTTACAGGTGAATGGAGGGGTTATAACGGCCTTCACAAGGTTTTTTTCAAACACCTGAAAATAAACCATATCAAGCATTTCTTGGACCCGAATAACCCCGAAATTTATACTAAAACTAGCGAATCGTTGTGGGAAAGATTTAAAAGATACATAAAAAACAACCCTCTAATCAAAAAGATACGTTAAAAAATCTAGTAAACGAATTTAAATTTCAACGTTTACAAAAGATGCTTTTCAAAAACTTTCGACTATTTTTTTATAATTTTTGTTATTTATTAAACGTATTTCATCATATATTTTTCTGTTTTAGAGCAAAAAATGGGGTCGCTATAACCGCATTTAGTCAAAAAATATTTTAAGACGAAATATTATTAAAAACTATAGAATAAATATTTTAACTTTAATTATAAGCTTTTTTCTAATGAACTGAAGTATAAACTAACCATATGTCTCTAGTAATTTTTACATCGTTTAGTTCTATCAAGTTGGTGACATTGTCTATATTAGACACAAGTTATTTTTCGGGCTCTGCTCTTAGATTTTTTACAAGTTGTTGCACTAAAAAAAACATGTTCTATAGTATACAGAAACAGAAAATATGTGAGTAAAAATATAACTTTATGTTCATTCGGTGTAATTTCTTAATCGATAATCTTAGATCGTTAAAACGAAACGTTGTTCATTATAATAAATAATCTAGATATATTTTGAAAAACAGCGTTTGAAACATCTTACGTATAAAGTATAAGAAAGTGTTAGTGTGAACGGCTTCGTTTTGTTTCAATACAAAAAAATTTGTTTTTATTCATAGAACAGCAAACAGAAATGTTTCGAGATCTAAATAAGTTAAAGCTGTAAACAACTCTCGTAACTACTAATAATTTTTTTTTCTTGTTCTTGTTAAGACAATGAACTTAGCTTTGTCTATAAAAAAATCTTAAAATCGTTCGTAGTAGATATAAGATTTATAAACATGTTTGCATATATTATGCAATCGTCGTGTGCTTGCGCGTCATTTTATCTTATTAGAATATTATTAATATCTTTAAAAAACATCTAATGTTTTTAAATACGCCGTTCAACTGTGCTCTTTCTTACAGTAACAATTTTTTCTTCTTGAAGTTTTTCTTTTATTTTTCTTAGAAAAATCTCGCAAGCTTTGTAAACCCAGTCGATAATCTTTCTTTCATTCTTCGTGTGGAAAACAATTTCTCGTTAGCTTAATCTTAATTCGTTTTTCAAAAACAATTTGTTTATGCAGCTTTATTAATACATAGTATGAAGTTCGCTTAAAACTTATAACTCTGCAATCTCAAAGGCTGACTTTTCATTTAAATATGCTTAAATTATTTTTCTTCTGCTATCGTTGTTATAAATTAATTTAGCATGTTCTTTTTAATTTATTTCTATTGTATTTTTATTAAAGTGTCAAGATTAGTTGAAACTTTGTCAAAATGACGCAATAAGCTTTGTAAATTAATTGAGTGTTTTAAAGAGAAACTATTAAAAAACAGCGAGATTTTAAAATTTTTCTTGATTCAGAAATATTTTTCTATTTCTTAATTAGATTTTAAAATTCATTTCTTTAACTGGATAGATAATTAGTCTAAAAACAAAGTACTTATATTTCACTAATACATTTATCAAATAAATATAAAAAGTGTTTTAAATATCAGAAAGATCAAATGAGTTATTGTTGGGGGTGGGGGGTTAGAATAACGGGAGTATATACTTGATAAATTTAAATATAAAATACTAAAGCTCATATATCAGGAAAGTTTTTTGACATATACTTATAAATATGTCAATTAAAGAATCAAGCACAAAATCTTTTTGATTAAAAAGAATCCAGAGAATCGAAAGTATTAAAATTTGCAAGCAGGTTTTAACAATTTGATAAACACTCGTTTACAATACAAATCTATCCATGTTCAGTACACATGATTCGTTTTTTGACGCTGTGTTTGTGTAAGTTTTCCTTTATGTTGCTGTTGTTTTTTTACTATTCTTTAATTTGCTTGCCCGTATACAGTATTTAACCAAACAATAGGTGACTATTTACACCTCCACACGTGTAACTTATATTAAAATAGAGAAAATGTGTATTGATTTGCAATTTGATATTTTTGTTTTTATAAAAATTTCGCTTAAAATCAAAAAAGTTTAACATATTTAGGTTGTTAATTTTTTATCTAGAAACTTGTAAGATTTTCTGTGTTTTAAAATTAAAAAAATTAAAATATAAAAAAAGAATTTAATTAAAGGTATTTTTTAAAAACTTGAGGTTGACGTTTCAAAAGATGGTTTTTCATGCAAGTATCTAATAGAAAACATAAAGCGGTTAAATTATGTTGTTCTGAGATAAATTGACAAATATTCTTTGAATAATATGTGTCTCAGTATTAAACTGGGGAAATCACTGCATGGCAACTAAATCAAAAAAAATTTAGTAGAAACTAGATTTGTGTTCTAAACTAGAAAGTAAAAAAACCAACAGCACCTATTTAATGCTTTTAATTAAAAACTCAATTTTCTTAAGTTATATGGCTTTTTTTTGCTATGTAAATGAACTAAGCATTAACTATAAACAGAAGCACGTTATAATATATGTTTTTCTGATTTGTGTAAGATCTACTAATATAGACAAAGATATAGGTTATTCGACAGACTTGTGGAATCAAAGCCTTTTTTTTGATGTTTTATTTATTTGTTTTTTTGTATTTTCGAAGTCAAAGGCCGCCCAAAAGACTATTTAGTTTATATCTAATTAAAGATTTGTGAACTGTTTTTTAAACTTTATTTGAAGCCGAGCATCTCTTTTGTCTTCATTTGAAGCCGTGTGTTTTTTTCATTCAAGTTTTTCGACTTAATATGAAGGTGGGTGTTTTTTTGATCAAGTTTTTTTTGACTTCATATGTGGTCGAGTGTTTTTTTTTGATTAAACTTTTTCGACTTCATATAAAGCTGGGTGTTTTTTTTCGATAATTTTTTTTCGAAATCATATAAAGACGGGTGTTTTTTTTTGATCAAAATTTTACAACTTCATTGAAGTCGTAGTGCGTAAAAGGGTTATAATAAAAAACATTTCAACTTAGTAAAATAGTCGTTTATAATAGACATTATTAATTCGCTACATATTTATACATTAAATAAAAAACAATCTTTTTTATTATATAACTATATACTCATAATGAAATCAAAAAGAACCCAATATATCACATATATTTTTTATAAACAAATCAAAAACATTTCATTAAGATACGTATACTAGAAGTAACAAAACTTGAACATCGACTGAACTTCTATAACCTAAATAAAAAAATAACAAAAAGATAATCAGAGCATTTTTTTGTTTTAGCATACAAAACTGTGTACTACATTTATTTTCAATTATTTTTTATTATCTAAAACATCTGCCCTTAACAAACAAAAAAAATAAAATAAAAAAACACGCCTTCGTTAAAGATGAACTTAAACTAACGAAAAGAAGATTGCTGCTTAAATTATAAGTTTATTTAAGCCGATGTAGAATTAGCAAAAAATTTTTAATTATGTTAAGATTTCGAAAACGAAGCTGTCTATATCGTCCAAAAATACAAAAAAAAATTAATAGTTCGAATAGAGTTCTTTAGCGACCTAAAGCGATAAATAAATAATAAATTTTTTTTCAGGTTATAAAAGTAATCGAATGCTTAAAAATTACAGCCGTAAAGTTTTTATAAAAGAAAACAGTCACGTTTAATCTGTTCGACTAGAAGAAGGATTATTTACACTTAGTTGATTTAAATGGTTATGTACTTTGCTTATTATCACTCTTAAATGCAAAAAAACATGAAGCACATATTAACAACTGCCAAAAAGTAAACAAACCGGGCTTTAAAGAAGTGTATACTTTGGTGTATATTATACAGCGACAAAGAAAAGCATAGTCCTTTTAACTCAGATAAGAGAATGTTGATTTAGAGAAAACAAATCAAAGCTTTTGAATCTTTGAATTATATAAAAACTGTCAACCAATGAAGATAAATTATTATGGTTTAGGTATTTTTTTATATAACGGAAAGTAGGTTTTTTTTCATAGACTAAACGATAGTCTGTATCGCTTATAGACGAATATTGACAGAAGATATCTATGTTTCTAACACTATAATCCGAGATATCCAAATAATTTTTATTTTAACCGAATAACAGTCAGAGAAATAAATTAAAACCTTTAGTAGAGTTTTTTAAACAACTAACATTTCAGTTGTATAAAGCATTTTAAAAAGCATCGGATAATTATTAGCATAAATATGGGAATATATAAGGACCAACTCAAAAGAAACACAATATCAAAAATGACAGAGAGTTTAAAGCAAAAGCTCGTTTGTATGTAAGAATATATCAAAAACTTTTTGTAAAAAAAGTGTGCATTAAACTTCTAAGAGTGCTGAGCCTTTAATTGCCGACAACGATAGGCATACGTTTTATTAAAGAAACATTCTGTTTATTTTATTCTATTTTTTTTAGAAAACTGCTTTTTTTTTAATTATTGTCACACGTCACAGATATTTGTCTACGCCAGAGACATTTCCCGTTTATAACTTTATTAATGTGTTTCTATTTTATTTTTACTAATAAATGTTTTTTATATCTGTTGCGCCATTGGGCGCATAAACATCGTCAGACACTTCAGGTTTTTTACATAAAGCTTCATTTTTTTTGTTTCATTCGTTTTCGTTTTTTTTTTATTTATGGAATATATATACTAACATTATAACTACGTAGCAGATTTTAGATCATATATAGTAATAATCTATAAAAGAATTGCACAGTTTTGCGTAGATCTGTTTTTTTAAAATATAGTTAATGCTTTAAAAAGAGTGGGGTGTAAGTGGCGTGGTACCAATAAATAATTTTTTAAAAAATTTTGTCAAAAAACAAATGACAATTTGTCAAAATTACGTGAAAAATAGTGTATATATTTTTAATTATAAAATAAAAACTTTATAAAAACTTATTGAAAAAAACATGAAAGCGTGTATAAAAAATTATGCAAAAAAAAACATTACATGGTGTAAGAATTAAGAAAATTAATTTAATTAAAATTTATATATTTTTTTTGTTTATAAAACAGATAAGATTATAATCTGAAAATATATGCTGGTTTTTTTCTTTAGCTATTTTATTAATATATATTTTTGTTTAATTTTTTTTCTTATAATATTGAGAAGAGGTTTCTATTTTTGTAACTTTTTTATTTTGTGTTATTTAATATTATGTTTTATTTAAGTACTTTTTAAAAAAATGCTTAATTTTAGCTACAACAAGGCTCAATTTACTTACAAGCTGTAAATTTAGCACGTTTTTTTATTCTTTTTTTTCAAAAATAAAGAAACATTAACGCACAAAGCGCATTTATAAGTTTAAATTGAGATATGAACCCCCATAAAACAGTATTAAAATAATTAAGTATAAACTGAAAGTGAAAATGAAAAATAGAAATATACGAAAAGCTCAAAATGTTGTTATAAAATTTTTATGAGATGTACCAGTCAAAAAATTGCACATAATAATAGCCCCCGTTTTTTTTTTTTTTTTTTGAAAAATTAAAAGCAACTGGCGCTGCTATACAACAAGATAGCTTGTTTGTATAAGTAGATAGATAAAAAGTGTTACTTTACACAGAATTTCTGACTTCATTATCACAACTCGTCAAACGTGTTTCGCAATTCTTTACTATATTTTTATAATTTGTCGATCATCTTTCACAACTCGTAAATAAATCAATATCACAGGCAACCAACCGACATATAAAAAACACCAGTGTTTTTTTATAAATTTTAAACTTAATTGTTTAATGTTTTTTTTTAATCAACGTTCAAAAACTTAATTAGAGTTTTGTAAAAATTAAATATAGTTTTGATAAATTGGTAAAGATTTGTGAAAAATAATCAAAAATTGTGAATTGTGGTAAATACCTGTAAAAAATAGTTGATAAACCCTGTATTAGAAGTTTTTTTGTAATATAAACTATAATTGACACATGCCACAAACATTTCCTCCCCACCACACACATGCGTTTATAATTTTATTATATTTTGAATAATAGATATGTTTTAATTTTTTGCGCTGTTAACGCGGAAACATCGCTAATGTACTTATAATTATTTTCATATTATTCGTAATTTTTTTATTGGTTTCGTTCTTTTTATTGACGTCAAATTTAATTTATTTATATAATATATATAGTATTATTATATTTACGTGGCTTGTAATCTTATATAGAAATAGTTTATAGAAAACCGCTAGATTCTATAGATATGGTGTTTTTTTTATTTATTTAATATAGTTATTTCTTTTAGAGAGAAATGCCTGTGGCGTATAACAATAATTAACACTTTGGTAGACAACAATATTTATGCTATCATATGTTTTTTTTTAAAAATTTATTTTTGATATTAGAAAGTTTATTGATATTCAATTTTTTTTATTATTGATTTTAACATGTATCTCTATTCTCTTCATTATTCTGGCTATAAACTATCTAGTTATTAGTATGTGCTTTTGGTTTCAATGTGTAATATTTGATTATTCGAAAGATTTTTATCTTTTTTACACTGGCATGTTTGTTTTTACAGAGCGCTTATCATAAAAAAAATATTATGATACAACTTAACATCTTCCACTTTTTTGAACAAAAAATAAACATCAGCTAAAAATATTTTTTATAAAAAGACAAAAAAAAATTTTTGCAGATGTTTAAATTTAAATATTAGGGCCCCAAATTCACTGTATTTCTGACTCAAAAAAAGATCTACAAAACGTTGAAAAGTTAAAATCTTCGCCTACTTTCAATCACTTATAATAAAACATATTAAAGTCATCCATACGAAACAATTTGTTGTTCAAAGTAATATAATGTTTTTTTAGATTTAGGGCGATATTTGCATCTTCTACTTTTACCGATGTGATATTTAGAAAATAAAAGTTTTGTGATTGTTAGGTTTTTAAAAACGTTTTCAAACTATTTATTAATTATAGAACCTTTTGTTGTAATCTTATTTAAACGTTTCGTCTGTCTAAAATAATTAATGTGATTCAAAGCATTAGATGGAGTTTTAATTTATTCTACTTCTTACAAAATGTTTTATATAAAATGTAAGTATGATATTCTACATTGTTTTTTACTTTTTTGCTTTTTTTTCGCTTTGTAAATATATTTTTACTTTTTGTGAAATATTTTTTTTCAAAACTACATTGCTTTTTTGTTTTTTTTCAATTTTCTTTTTTATAAATAAAAACAATTTTTTTTGTAGTAGTTTGCTATTTTGTGTTATGATAAAATCAAAAAACACTAAAATCAATTTACAAGAAAAATTTACTAAAAAAAACCAACTATAAACATAAAAACACTATATTAGTTACCATGAAAGATACGGTAACAAGCACAGGCGAGACGACGGCGAATCAACAAAAGCGTGAATTTATAAAAAAATTTAAATCGAAAGTTATAATCTGAAATACGTAAGTCTTTTAATTATGTTTTTTAAGAAACAGTAAAAAAACTAGTTAATGTTAACAAAATAAAACATAGAATAGTTAAAAAAACTGAGAAACTAGTAACACAAAAGTATTCGATATATCGCAAAAATTATTGAATTAGAATCTAAGAAAATTTGCAGATCACACTCTCCTGTAAAAAAAAAGATTTCTTTATGAATAAATACAATAGTTTGACTAGAAACTATAAAAAGAGTTATTTATAAACTCAGAATAATTTTAAGAAAGCATCTATAACTCTATAAAACGTGAACTCACAGTTTCAAAAAAAGAAAAAATAATAGGCTCAAAACATTTAAAATAAGCACTCTGTAGAGAAAAAAATCAAAATTTTTATAGACAAATGTAGTTTTAATCCTCATCTAATAAGAACACTGAAAACATATGCACGCAGTGTCTCAGCGTCTCTAATAGTTTTTTTCGTCTCGTGAGCGAAAAGTAAATGCTCACGTCATTACTAATAAATTATTTTTTTTCAGTTTGTATTGTGAGTAGTGTTAACTCCGATAGATAAAAAGAAATTTTTACTGAGCTGAAACAGAAAAACTTTGAAAAAAAAATTTAAACAAATGATGTTTTTGTAATAGAAAATGCTAAATAACATAATTTTCGAATTATGCGAAACTTCTATATTAATAAAAATCTTTGTGTAAATTTTCTTTCATTATACTTTTTTCTATATATTAAATCTTATAGAGTTT
Organism: Cucumispora dikerogammari; assembly: GCA_014805705.1. Taxonomy (NCBI): domain Eukaryota; kingdom Fungi; phylum Microsporidia; genus Cucumispora; species Cucumispora dikerogammari. Next base: position 3,580 of record SBJP01000411.1, on the reverse strand, counting down.
AATTTCTCAAAAATAAAAGCTTGTGTTCGAAGCAAATTATGTGTCAGTTTTAATGCTAGTTTTAAAAGTCTTATGTTGGTGTCTGCAAATGAATTGACTGTGTCTAGTCGACGTGGTTATTATGATCATGTTTTAAGAAACTGTTTTAGAGCACTTGAGATAAAGACTTTAATTAAAACAGTTGATTGTTTTTATTCGTCTTATTCTTTGCGTTTTTTTTTAATTATCTGAACATAAATTAGCAAAAGTCTACAACAAAAAAACAATTATATTTATAAAAAAATTGAAAGAAAGAGAAAAAGTAATGTAATTTCGAAAAAAAATATTTTACAAAAGAAAAAAAATATTTAAAAGTAAAAAAAAAGTTTAGCAAAAAAGTAAAAAACGCAGAAGAATACTATATAATATATATTTACTCTGTAGTCTACAATTCATTCAGGAGAATGTTAGAATAAAAGATACTCTGCTTATATATTGTCACATGCCAAAGACCTACCCCCTCTATAATTTTATTATAGTATTTTTATTATAATTTTACTAAAAAATATTTTTTCGCTTGGTTTGTTATTTGTAGCATATATACACTAACATTATAGCTACGTAGCCGAGATTGCATCTTATATAGTAGTAATCTATAAGAAAGTTGCTCGATTTCAAATAAAAGCGCTTTTTTTTATAGAATATAGTTAATTCTTTAAGAAAAAGGAAAAAAAAAGTGAAGTCTGTATCGTGTAACACATATTAATAAAACGTAGTCGTTTTCGTGTTAAATTTCAAAATCTTTACTAAATTTAATTTTTTATTAGTTTTTTGTTCAAATTTATGCTTTTTTTTTAACGTTTTTTCTTTTTCGCTATCAACTGTTTTTTTTCAGTGTAAATTTGGTTTTTTTTTTTGCTTTTTTCGTTATTTATCTATGTTTTTACTGAAATTGAGACTTTTATGCCAGTTTTTCTAACCACACGACAATATAAGACAACAATATTTTAATAGACAGCAACATAAATAATTCTATAATTTTCTTTTTCTTTAATTTCTGTAATTGTAGTTTTATATAATATTTAAAGACATTTTTACTACTTTTAAATGACTTTTTGCTTTTCTTAAATAGATTTTTTAAACACTCTATTACATTTTTTTCATTTATATTTTATTTCTAAAAACAAAAATTTGTTAATCAAAAAAATTGAAAGAAAAAAAGTAACGAATTTTAGAAAACATTTATTTCAAAAAAAATAAAAAGATATTTTTAAGAAAAACAAATTTCAATGAGAACAAAACGGGTATAAATACTATATAAAAAAACAACATATATTGCATATTTCACTAGTTTTATATAAATTACAGTACTAATCATTTTATTTAATTAAATATATGATGATGGAACTTTTAAATAAAATATAATGATGTAACGCTCGTTTATTATATGTTTTCTTTACTACTGCATATAATTCACTCGTTATAGTCACAGCGATAAAAATAGTTTTTTATAGATTTTTCAATAATTTTCATATTGAATATTTTGGCATGTTGAAATTGGCGAATAGTTCGTGCTTTGTTATAAATAATAATGCTTTTTGTAGCAACTCTCCGCCAAATATACTAGTTCAACCTCTATTGTACATGCCCGTTTGCCAAAAACCAGAAGAAGTTGATGCTATAATTGAGCCAAATACATCTATGGAATGGTCTATCGAATATAATACTTTAGCTCTTGAGTTTTGCATCGAATATTACATGGAAAAATTTTCTGATATAAAATATGATAACAATTGCGAACATTTGAAAAATACCGATATAACGCTCGTTCAGTACTGTAAGAAGCGTTCATTGGATGAAAAATATGATGAGACATCGCACAGACCTAAGGTGATACCTTTGCCGTTAAAAGACGATTCTGGCTGTAATTTTATTCTGAGATTCAAACCATTCGGATATTCTTTTTTCGGTGGAACTAAACACAAATGCTCACATGTTATTTCTTTTGGTCTCTCTGAGGCTTTTAAAATTAATAGTTCTTCGGATCTTAAATATGCTATAAAACTTTTCAAGCAGTCTATGGGAATAGAATGCAAAACATCGTCAATAAGTTATGCTTTTGTGTTTATTTTGACATATATGTCTCTCGGAAAGAAACATGATCATAAGGAAATTTTTTCAACTGTATATTTGGTTTTAAGATTGATGAAAAGCGGTGTATAATCGCATTAGAAGATGTAAATAAACACGAATATCATATTGGAAACGGATGATAAAGCTTGGTTTGCGAGAGAATGTTGTTTAATAAAAAACAAATTGGGGTTTTTAAGACGTGAAGAACAATAATACCGGTGGCTTTTTTGTGATAATAAAGTTCATTAACAGTTTTTTTAGAAAAATCGTTATCTAAATTTATTTTTTTAAGCTCGCCTACAAGGAACAAAGCGTGAGATTACGCGGCCAGTTTCGAACTTTGAATAAAAAAGTTTATCTCTTAATTTTTATATATTTTATAGATATGGTTTAAAAATTAGATATTGATATAAACATGATGAATCTTTTTTTCCGTGGGTGTTGTTCTAGACCCTATCCGTATTTAAAAAAATTTTCAAGTGCATTTGACATCGAAAGTCACACAATAAATCTTCTAATAGTGCAAATGAAACTAAAAAGCTGGCTTCTCATAAAATTTTTCTAATTAATACAAAAAAGTTTTAATCAATGTTTATTTTTGAAATATTGTTAAAAATGCTTTATATCCTAACTTAATTTGAAACAATGTTGTTAATAATACTCGATTTTTAATCACAATACTTATTGCACTACATTTCACTTAAGTATAATCTTTTTTACACATTTACAAAGTATCAAAAACATCATTTTTAATTGTTGACATTTCTATGTAAATCGAACGTCAAATTTATAATGCAAATAAACATAGGAATAGTTCTCTAATCTTGCAGATAATAAGATCATTAAATCATAATCTCCACAACAATTTAAAAACACTGGTCTAAATAACTTTCGCATTCGAATATATATACGATAAAATTAATAAATATATTTTAAATTAAAGACAACAGTTTTTACTTTCAAATAAGTTTGATTGTTTCATTGGAGTATTAAATAAGGCTTTAAGTTGTCTTTTTAGAAAACCTTAGACAAAAATTTACTTGAGGAGAGAGGACGGGGAGAAAAAAAAAGGAACGGGGTACAGTGCGGTGTTAACATTGAAAAACCAGCTCTGAAAAACATCTAATAAATCGCGATAAATGTAATAATTTTGACAAAAATTTTTTGAAAAAAGTTTTTTTTATAAGGAAATGTATCTATTTTTGTATCATTGCGCTTTTATTTTCGATTTGTATATAACGAGAAAACTTATTTTATGTTTTAGTTTTTTTGCGAAAAGTTTCTATACACGAACATGAGATCTATACAAAGTATTGAAATGAGAAAAAAGATGCTTAACATCAAAATAAATTTCTAGTTGTGTTTTCGCGCTTTTTTGTGTTTTGTATATGTTTAAATTCATTTAACAACGATTTGCGTTTATATCGTGCCTTTTTTTTTACTAAAGACTGGGACAAAAAGCATTGTT